>CABFWO010008416.1:0-10497 GCA_902155825.1 Timema genevievae | reverse complement strand
CTTAGCGATAACATCTGCTTTGTTTATATGCTCTGTAATGTAATCTATTCCTATTTTAGCTAACAAGTTAAGTTTAAGACAATCACTTAAGCCTAGTAAAGGTACTGAATTTACATTTGCTACTACAAATTTAATCTGTTGATTTTGTTCATTACGAGAAGAGCAATTTATTATTACTGTTCCCTCAGGCTTAATTTTATTTTTGTCCCCAAAAGCTACCAATATAGCATTAGTTTCAGTTAACTTGTTTTTGTTCTCTAGTTTATTGTACACACTTAAGGGAAGAATGCTAGTTTCTGCTCCTGTATCCAATTTAAATTTAACTTTTTGTTCATCCAACAAAATGGTTTCAAACCAAGAAACAGTGTTTCCTACGCTGTCAATTTTAACCTCAGAATTTAGTTCTAAGTTATCACTATTAGTTAAGCCTGTTTGAATTTTATCAATAAACAATTGATTAGAAAATTCACTTTCTAGCCTAGGGCCTGCTTCATTTTTCCAGTTTCCATTAGATATTTGATCATTTTCTATTACATTATTTGGATCAACTTCTAGCACTTCATGTACCTGCTTATTTCTAGGTCTAAAATTGCATAGCTTAGCAAAATGATTCAATTGCTTACATTTAGAACATACCTGCCTAAATGCTGGACAAGCTCTGGGCTTGTGTGTATAACCACATTTTTTACATTCATAACTTTGAACACTCCCACTAGGCCTATTATTATCACTGGGCCTTTTTACAGCTTTGACACTTTTATTATGCACTTTCACTGACTCTACACTTTTTTCCTGAAGGGCTTTCACCTGTAGTCTGCTGACTTCAGCGGCTCTGCAGAACTCTGCAGCCTTCTTTAGGGTTAGGTCCGGCTCTCGAAGCATACGTTCTTGAAGAATATTATCTTGGATTCCCAAGACGATCCTGTCCCTTATGAGAGAATCCTCTTCCTTGAATTCACATGTAGATGCAGAGGTTTGTAATTCTGTTAGGAAGCTGTCAAAAGTTTGTCCTTCTTTCTGGTACACATTGAAGAATTTATATCTTTCAAAAATTACATTTTTAAGTGGTTGACAGTAGGCTTCAAATTTTTTCAGGATAGTTTCAAGTTTATCCTTATCTTCTCCTGTTGCATACTTAAAAGTGTTGTACACTTCAAGTCCATCTTCACCAATCAGATTCAGTAAAATGGCTATTTTAGTAGTTTCTTCGGCTTTCGTTTTTCCTACTGCTTCCATAAATAGTGTGTATCTTTGTTTGAACTTACGCCAATTTTCCGATACGTTGCCGGTTAGTTCTAGTGGTTGAGGTGGGCGAAAAACCGTGTCCATTATGATAACCTTATTCTTCCAGACTTATTTTTTTATATGCGAACTTCAATGACGCAACATCATGTTGTATACTTCTGACACCATGTTGTATTTGTATTTTATTTATTCAATGATCTTGGTTTACAATCTACAATTAAATATGAACAAAAAAACATCTCTCTTCCTCTCTGCACTCACTTATATATCACAGCTCCTGAGCCAGTCATGTGACTAGTCACCACTCTAGTCAAATACACAACATCTTATAATATACAACACTCTCTGCATCACTTTTAAATTAAATAGCTCTTCATTGAGAACACAGCTTTTTCTCTGGTTTCACTTTAAATTCCTTCATTAATAGGTTTCTACATTGCTGTAGTCACCACACATAGTGATTTTCTGACAGCTCTCTTGTGCTTTCTGATGGGATCACAACATAATTTTTGAAGATATTCAAACTTTTTCAAAAATACATTTTTATGGTGCAGACAAATGGTCTCGAAGTGTTTTGTAGCTTCTATTCTAAAATTAAAAATAATTATATTATTTTCAGTTGGATCTGTTACATTTTCAATACCTTTCTTTGAGATATAGCTACATTTGTGACATTCTGTCAAAGTTAATTGCCCAACACTACACTTAGTATCTTACATTTTACCTATTAAAAACACTAATGTTTTATAACAATACTGTACTTAACACTTAAAACATCATTGTAAATTACTAGACTATGCAATGTACAAAAAGTTGAGTTTAGGCAGCACAATGCAGTGTTCCACCTCGGAAAAGCCGAAGCAAACTAACTGAGGTGCTACCAAGCTACTCCATGGTTGTGACCTGTGAGTGAAATAAAGGTGACTCATTAGAGGTGAAGACAAATAACTAAATAAAGGTGATCCCTAATAAAAAATCACTAAGAACCAAAAATATATAAATTTTCAACCCTTAAAAGTTTTTCCAGTACTTTTTTTTAACAGGAGTCTTAAATTTTGGATACAGTTGAAAAAATAGTCTTTCAGCAGCCATTTCCTAAAAATTTAAGGAAAAGTACATATTTTTGCAGAAGGAATCAAAAAGCCATCAATTTTATTCCTGAGTATGATAGACATATCTCTAGACTCAATTAAAAAAATTTCTAGGGTGATACATTTCCCTCACACTGATGATTCAGTTTATAGTAAATCATATTTTCATAGAAAAAGATGAGTTGAAATTGTTTTGTTAGTTTTTTTATGCAACTAAAACCAGCATTTTTTTCAAAATCCTCATGCTTTCATTGACAAGGCTTTTAAATTTCAAAGAGATTGAATGATTTGTGAGCGAGATGGATTTTTTTTGGTAAGCAAGTGCAGCCTGCATAGAAGGCCTCAAAAAGAGTAAATAACAAGCACTCAATGAAAGTTTGAAGGGCTGTAAAAATCAAACAACTAGATTAGCTAAAGGGAGAAAATCTGACGTGGCTACTTACCACCATGGAGAGATTGAGTATACCAATTTTCATCAAAATCTGAGACCTTGGGTGCCAAAACAATTTTTTTTTGTTTGCATTGAGGTGGAATGACACCCCAAGAAATTTGACACCAATTGATATACACCCTGCATTGAGGGTAGGGGGGCAGGCATAAAAAAAAATCCCGTTCGGACACAAAATTTACCTCGGGCCGCCTTTCAGTCCCATCTACAGAAGCCATATCCGTAAGGTGCATAGTACTCGGTAAGAGATCAACTTAATACTTAAAGATTGCACTGTCTCCAAAGTCCTTATCCTTAGTAATAACTTAATAAGGACTATTCAATACGGACTGCTAAGGCCTACCGTACCGATCACAGCAAAGTAAGTGTCGAAATGAAGGTACCAATGGCATATCATAGCAATTACACTAACTAGATCAGGTATTAAATATATTATTTGTGACAACCTAACCTACCTTTCAAATGTAGCCTCTACTGGACATTTTATCAAAAATAATAATTGTTCAGCTGTGTTCTCATCTGCTTATGCCTAGCTATTAAAAATGTTCTTTCTAAGAGTTTAATTGGACATTGTTTCCAACTTTCTTATTGGTTGGCACATTCACTTGATTACGGATACGGACTGTGCTGACCAGGGTGTCAACCATCCGGGAAAATCAGGGAAAACTGGAATTAGCTGGGAATTTGAAGTGGTCGGGAAAAATCAGTAATAAGTTGGGAATTTGGTAATTTACAACAAAAAATCCGGGAAAATGTTGTTTTAATCAAAATATGAAATATAATAATCATTAAATCAGTAAATTACAAAATGATTCAAACTGTCTTTTTTTGTAGCTGTGTAATATATTTTATAAATTTCTAATTCCTAGTAGACTATGTTAATAAAAATAAAAATATGTTTATTTAAATATTAAAACTTATTATGAATAGATTAATGAAAAAAAGGTGGGAGGGGGGGTCAAAGGGTGTGACATACTGTTGAGTCGGGAATTTTAAGAAATGATCAGGGAAAAAGTCTGGAATTTCATTGGTCAAGTTGAGTAGACACTATGTTGTTGATGCGATTTCCATTTCTAAGGATGGGTAGGCCTATATTAGGCTACATTTTATCCGTCCCATTCTTGGCCATTTCTTTTTTTTTCAATTCAATTCAATTAATAATCATGTTTCAATGAGCTAAGGCTCTTTACGAAAACATTACAATATTGGTACTTGTGTGGTTCCAAATTTATTATAAAAATTACATACCCTAATATGAGATAGCACAATAGTTGTAGTACATACAAAAACATAAACATAAAAAAAAGTAGTAATTAAGATAAAAAAAGGACATAGAAACTGTCTTTATATTACACACTAATAATCGTAAAATATGTAAACAAAACCTGAGCAGTATATAATAAGGTTAGAAGAACATTACAATATAATACTTAACTATGTGGGAGCAAAAGCTAGTTAATTTTAAATCAAGAAACAAAACAAAAACAAACATAGGAAACCAACCATGTTACATGATAATAATGTATCAACAAATTGATCTAAGCCCATAATGGACTGTGTTAACAAGTTATTCAAACCTCTGGTTGAACACCCTGAGTGGTTGTTTTTTTACTAAGATCTATTGAGCTAATTGTTAGGTTATTATTAATTTTGTAAAAAATAAAAATTATACCATAGTAAATCTGTTTATCTAATTATATTTTAATCGTTTGATAAATGTCTTTTGTTGGTGTGCAGAAAGGATATTGGTACATATTTTTTATTGCTCAGTTTTCAAGGCCTCTGGTTGGTTTAAGGTATGTAGTATTTGCACAACCCCAAATAACATTAAGGTAACTGAGGTGTGAGTGGACAAATGAAAAGTAAATTGGCCTTAAAGCAAGTCGCGAAATTTCCGGTTGCCACTGGCGGCCAAACATTTGAGTTTGGCGACCAAGATTTTGCTTTTTAAAATGTGTATAAAACATGCCTAAACTATATAGGCTCAGACTCTTGTGTCTCAAACCAGTGTGTATAAGTGGCTTGGAGAGCGTGCACTTTCAAACCTCCATTTCCCGGTTACAGCATTTACCCTCCATTGGAAAAAAAAAACTGCTGAGTGACACCCTCCTCCCTCCTTAGACACCTTGGGTTGGCCTCCCAAAGAAAAAAAATCTTCAATTTGGGATAAAAGAAATAAAGAAGCTCTTGGTATACTTGAACCTAAGCATGTTCAGTGAGAAAATGGATCTTCTGTTAGTATAGTTGACAGAATTCAAACTTTTGTTTATGGTGCTGTTCTACCATAGCACTCAAGACGGCTTACAGGACCTCTTTCAAGACTGATACATTGGATGATTTGCTCAGAATTTCTGTAAAAAGACCCTCCCTGTCAGAGTTTGAACAAATAGCTGTGATTAACAAGTGGTATTTCAGTGCAGAAAGGCAGCACCACATAAAAAAAAAGTGCTAAAAGTATCGGTACATACTTTTTAAAAATTGTTAATATATTTCATAATCATGAATATAAATAGTGGTGACCCCAAAGATTTTTAGTTTGGCTACTGTTTTCAGGCTTGAAATTTCAAACACTGCTTTAGTGTGTCAGATGGTAGTTTGTATGGTTTTCTTAAAATATCAGCTACAGGTGCAATTTTGTTTGTGATGCTTAGTGTGTGAAGTCCAGGATGGAGTTGTAGTCAATAATTAGTCCTAGGTATTTTACCTTCATAACCTGATTCACAAGCTTATTCTCATATTTAATGGAAAGATTAATTTCTGTGTATCTTTTGTGCTTGATAAAAATGATGTAGGTACTGTAGTTGCTTTTTTCTATATTTAAGGTGAGTTTATTTGCCCTAAGCCAATCATTAAGAAGAGTGATATCAGATTCAATGTTTCTTTTTTAGTCACACAAAAAAAGAAACTTGTGTCATCAGCATAGCTGGATTTGCCCCTATAAAAGGTACTTGAATCAAATCATTTACATAAATGATAAACATAAGTGGTCTAAGAACTGATCCCTGTGGTATCCCACAGGTAATTGGTTTTGATGTACCCTTGGAGCCACTGGTACACACATATTGTTCACAATTAGACAAATAACTTTTTAACCAATCTAGCCCTTTCCCTCAAATACCTATATTGAATAGTTTTAACAACACAAATTTGTGAGTTACACAGGGTTAGAAAAAACTCGTGTTGGATTGGTTTTTTCAGGAAACTTTTAAACTTTGTTTTCTACATGTGTTTTAACTAGGCCTAAATTTATTATTTTTCGGTCAAACCTGATACATTTGTGCATAGATTAAAAAGTAAATTTGTAAAAGCTGTTAATAATGTGACTAGCAGGCCTATGCCACGAATACCTAGCTATGTATGATGATTTATTGCAACAATTATGATAAACACTGATTTTAGACATGTTACCCACATAATTCTATAACTAAAAGTAACTAAACTTGTGCTAGTTTTGTATTCAAACGTATTAATTATTACAAGTTTTAAATGTCTAAAGTTCGACAACATTTACTATAAAATATTCTTGATTTTATTTTAGAAATAGACCAGGTAAAAATAGTATAAACAATCATTCAATTATTTAGTATCGTAATCGATTTAGCTCTTTTAATTTTTATTGCTTTGTCATGGCAATACAAGTAAACAACTTCAATCAAGGATAGTTAAAAATGGATGAAAATATTGAATAAGTTTACCGGTCTAAAATAGTTTTAAAGCTCTTACGCTATTAATGTGAAAATTTATATTAATTTTAACAATTTATTAAGTAACCAAATGATTTATAAGTGGAAATGCCGATATTATCTAAATTAAATAGCCTATTCTTACCAATGGGTTTTAAAAGTTGATTATTATGTACATCAAGTGGAAGCTTGAAAATTACGAGCCTACAAAACTTTTAATCTTGTTCTCGAGCTTAAATGACGAGCTCGGCTAGAAGCTCAAAATCGAAATCCGAGTACTCTCAAATCCCTAATGCTTACTTGGATGTACACAAAATGTACAACCACAATGGAACACCGTAACTTTCAGTATCATCACATACGACACCCAAAACAAAATAGATGGAAATTGTATAGGTAGCTGCCTACATTCTGTTGAACCAATCAGTTTCATGGCTAAAGAGGGGAATCCGCTTCATATATGCTGCTTAACCATTCAGCTCCAGCTGTCTAGCTAGAAAGCTAAATATTTTGACCTTCAACTATGGGTTCAGAGGGGAATCCCCTTCTGATGTATCTCAATGACTCACTTCCTGTTCATTTACTTGAGTTTTTCACACACCTTGGCTGCTTATGTGAGTCTGTATTGTTACATCAAGTTCTGAGTGTGCTTGATTTATTTCTGAATCCATATTGTTCAGATTTGAAAAAATGAATACAATCAAGATAGCAAGTAAGCCTTTTTTTAAATAACTTTCTCCATTATTTTTAGGACAGCAGAGATATGGAGATACCTAGGTTTCAAATCATCTGGAATAATATACCCATCAAAAATGGATTTATTAACTAAGAGTGCAATTCTTTTAGTAACAGAGTTCTTACATTTTTTCATTAATTTGTTAGAGCCATTATCAAAGGGGCAACTTCCTGAGTTATTAAGTTCATTAACAAAACAAAGGACTTCTTTCTCATTTGTCAGGAATAATTACATTGACTCAGAACTTTGTAGATTGGTACAACTTTTAAAGTTATCAGGATCTATGTTCAGTGTTCACTTTGTCACTAAATTTTAGCGCAATACTTGTAAAAACTGTAATAAAGATGTTGCATATTTTTTCTTGTTTAGAATAAATCTTATCATCAAACTTTTTGAGAGTTATGTTTATTCAGCGCAGAATTGATTATTCTCCACGTTTACCTGCCAGGGTTATTATATTTATGAAAATGTTCTTTAATCAACTTTCCCTGTAGACCAGTAATATCGTTTCCACAGAGCACATAGTCATTTAAAAGGTTTATGTTGTTAGGATGCTGCCTAGATAGTCTATCATGTTGGTAAATTTAGTCAATAAGTCCTTTAATTACCCAGTTATCATCTGCAATGGGTTGTTTAACAGGTTTAGTGTCTTTGGTTTGGTTGTTTGGTTGTTTCAATATAATTTAGTTTGTCCTATAGTAAGTAAAATATGGATACCTACCTCTGGAGAAGGATAGCAGAACACAAAGTTCAGTATTGAGCTCAATTTAAACTCAACACTTTTCATAGCAAGACATACATAGGCCTACAAAAAATGATTTGGGTTCCTCTAATATATCTTGGTCTAGGTCTTTCAAACAACTAGGTCTAGTAAATTTTGATCCAGAGACAAAGCAGGTCATTTTGTCATATCTATCCAAATACTATCTAAAATATTGATATCAGCCGTACATTATTCCAAACAAAATTGATTTAAATAGTAAAGAAACTTTTAAATCCAATAAGAAAAAGTTCCACTCACCAAAATGACAGGTCTTTTTGCCATTCGAGAACTATTTGGACACATTACACTAAACCCCAAACCTAATTTTTTACTGTCTTTACCGAGGCAAAAACCGTCTGGTGACCGTAAATAACTTTACTTTGTAATAAATTAAACTTCAATAAGTTTGACTTTATGTAGGAGACCACAATTATCCATAATGACTAAATTATATATGAAGTAAAACATAATATTGATGACATCATGGAAATAACACAACTAGTTTTTACTTATATTATGACACTTATCTAATTCACCTTTCATTATTATGACACTTTCCCAATGCAGCTTAACCTAACCTTTTATGTGTTAGTAAAGGGTCAATCCATATCAAGTGGTCCAAAAAATAATTATTGGTTTCTTGAGCGTTAAATTTTTTTTGGTGGTGTTAGCCTTATATGTTGACAGTTTAAAACCACTATTTTATTTTTATTGACACTGGTTTCAACATGGCGTCCATTTTTTAATCATGGCACAAAGCATTTTCACCTTTTGAAGGGTTAGTGGTAACTTCATTATCTCAGCTGTGGTAAGTCCTTGGACAAATTTACAAGCACTATGATTATGTTAAGGTATATTCTTCTAAAAACATGTTTTCATCATCAATTTTAGGGCCAGAGTTTTGTATCGCCATTGCTAAAAATTTCACTTTCGGGATTATTTTTAGGGCAGAAGGATTGAATTTTTTTCTGGAAGTACAGATGAAACAATAGTTTTGTTAAAATTAATTGAAGTTTGAGATTTTTATATTTTATTTTATACAGGTTCATAAAGGTACACTTAATTTTTTATTTTCATATAGCAAATGTTAGTGTTTATGGTGTGAATTATGCTTTATAATGCAACTAAACATGATTAAATGTTAAACAATTCAAAAATTGGTTTTAATTGTTTAAAAGACTTGTTAGAAGAAAAGGGATATATAGCTTTATAGAAAACAAAGTTAATTTAGGGTACCTATGTCAAATATTTGAAATAGGATCACACTAAATTATTATTTTAGAAAAAGTTATGCTTTAAAATACTTAAATTATTTTATTTAGTATGTTTGTATAACAGCATTGAAATATCTTCCCAGAGTGTTTTGGAAATATTGTGTGAGCTTCCAGTTGCTGTGTATAGTTCTGAGGGCTGAGCTTTCTCAGCACGTATGTCAGTGGCACCCATACTTTGTCCTCTTTATATTTTGTCTGCAATACACATATATATCATCAGGGGTAAAAATGTGATTATTGACAGTCCTTTGCAGACTTGCTTTTGTCACCTCTCTTCATTGCTCCTCCAACACCATCACAAGCATTCTTCTCATGTAATGATGCGAAGAAATTCCATTCACCATCAAGACCGAAATCTTTCTTATGCTGGTAAACATTAGTTAAATTCTTCTTGACCTGTACTGGCTTGATTCATCGTCCAAGAAGTAAATTATGCTATCAACACTGTGGACAGTTTCCTTAATGTGTGTCAGCAAGTGTGTTTGGAACATATGCACTGGTACAGTGTTGTGGTCCAAGTTACTGTATCACTAATCACACACATACATTGACAGAGAAGCTCATCGTTTTGTTTGTACCAACATACAAATGGGTGAACAGTCACTTATCATTTTATCCAGTGGTAACTTTGGATCTCATCTTGAACTACAAAATTAAAGTTTCCTGCAAAGTCTGCAAGCATAACATATTCATATTCAGTGAGACTCTCTCTTCTCTCAGGAATTGAGTTTGTACTTTTGCTATGTAATGGTGAAAATTGAGTAAAATAATTTTTTTGATAAGCGACTGAAAAAAATTCTTGTGTTGGTTTAACAACGGGGATCATTTCTGCTTGGTCTGTTGGGGTCAACTGTTTGGATACTATATTGGCATCAGTTTATCCAAATTCATGCAGCATATCTTGGAGGGCTTCCTTTCTGAACAACTATCACATTTGCCCATCATACAGTTGTGACTATTCATGTCATGAACAAGATAGTTGATGCTAAGCTTTGCCCCATCAATCATGAGCTTAACATTTTGATGGTAAGTACAAACGCTTGCAAACATTATGGGTTCCTGAGGATCCGACAATTACACAACACTTAGGTCTGAGCTTATAAATTTTGATCTTATAATTTAACAATTAGAGTTTTTTGCTTTGAACTCAACAAACAGGTCATTCAAATTGCAAAGAACAAGCCGCTTCTGCTTCTGAACTTTAATATTATTTATTTTTTTACAGACAAACAGTCTTTCTGGCCTGGACCGAGTCGA
>CABFWO010008415.1:0-17973 GCA_902155825.1 Timema genevievae | reverse complement strand
AAGGAAGGGTTTGGCAATCAGATAAATCTGTGCCGGGACCGAGGATTGAACCCCGGACCCCCAGCACAGAAGTCCGATACCTTACCACTAGACCGCCAGGTCACCAATTTCTTTAACAAAATTCAAATATAATCATGAGAGAAAGTCCCGTTTCATTTTGAGTTAAAAAAGAGAGAAGGTCTAACATGATTGTGTGTCTTAAAATCCAAGTACTGTCACATAATACATTATATTATATAACTGATATAAATATCCATTCGGGTCTTATTATAATAACTCCGGTAATTTGCTGAAAAAATCATACTTATATTAATATTTATATAAAAAACAGGATTAAAATAATGATCTACTTGCTATCAACAAGAAGAGCATTTTCAATTTGAAAAGTCCTCTTTTCTTATTTAGGAAAAACCACCCACAGTACACCCGACCGGGATCGAACCCCGATCTCCCCGTCCTCGGCATTCTAGCCTAACACGAGACTAGGACATTAGACCGTGGGGTCACCGAGGCGGATATTTATACTAAAAGCGTTGTAAGTAAAAGGCTATCATCTTAAATAGAAATATTAATTGACCGCGGGATTCCCATCTCCCCCTTCCAATCATTGCCAAAGTTTCTGCACCTGTTGAATGTTTTTAATAAGAAAGTCGCTCAAAGAGAGACAGGAAGAACTACTATGTAGTGGGGGAACCCTTACGTTTGTGTTGCCCTGGGAGAAAACCGCTGAACTACGTGTAACCAAATAGTCATTTTTCATGTTGGGCCTGAAAATAAGTTTTTTTTTGTGGAAACGGTAAAAAAAATATGTAATTTTTAAAATCTCATTAATTTTTTTAAATAACATTTTTTATATCAATTTTTTGATTGTTTTTATTTATTTCAAAATTTAGAGTAAAACTTATTATTTTAATTTTATTTGATGGCTTGCAATAAATATTTTTCTTTTTTTCTTGATCTTGTTAATTTCTATAAATAAAGAAGAAGAGAAATAAAACACCCGTTAGTGAATTGGTATTATAGTTTTTGAAATATTATTTCCGTCAGATTAACCTGTAGTTTCAATACGGACGATTTATCTCCCTCCGATTCTTAAGCAGGTCAGCTGCAAACCTACCTTTTGGCTGGTCTCTTTTGGTTCGTCAAACCCTTGGGCACAGACAAATAATATACCCAGACACTCAACCTCCAGGTTAAAATTGTTGCGCTCCTTTTGGCAGCTTGAGTCCTTCAACACTAGGATCGCTGCGGTTAGTCCTATCATCACCCAGCAGTGACACTAGCGAGGCCCAGCGTTGAAAGACTCAAGCTGGCAAAAGTAGCGCAGCAAAACCCCCGTAAGGTTGAGAGTTTGTTTCTTGCTTGTCTGTGCCCTTAGGATCAGAAGAACGTGGTAGCTGTCGATAATGTGTTCGTGCATGAGACCTTAGGGTAGGATCGCGGTCAATTTCTTTAACATCGAGGGGATCGTCAGGTGTGTCTAGAAATGTATTGTTGAGCATACCTACTATTATACTGATATACCTGCATGGCGATGTAGTCTAGCCATCACGAGTTTAATCCCAGAAAGGAGACATCACCATTGGGCGCTGTAGATTGAATGTTGGGTGGGGAGTCTGTGCCACAGTGTCGAGTCATAACCTTATGTAATTGACGGATTGCACTAAAACAGGGACGATGGTTTTGTTTTAACTATTGTTTTACCAAGATGGTCATTAATTAATAATTACATAGTATAGGAGGGTAAAGATGAAGGTTTTTGCTAATGAAGTTTATGTGCATTAATGTTGAGAGATGTGATGAGATAGTGTGATGAGTAAGCCAAAGTGATAAATGGAAAAAAAAAAAACATCTCGTGTCTCTCCGACCAAGATTCTAACGTCAAACAACCAATCACCGGCAATCCAGCTATTACGAGACGCGACCTTCTAAACCAAGGGTTCACAAAGTGTGGCCTGTAGGCTATCTGTGGATCTCCAGCTCCTAAGGTGCGACTCAAAACATTGTTTATGTTTTATGATATAAGATAACTGAGTAAATAAAAAAGATAATTGCGATTCAAATGGTTGATAATTGAAATAATCCCAAGTATTATAATATTTATAAATTTTAACAATTAAAAAAAAAAATCAACCCTTTAATCACAAAGGGTTTTAAGAGTATGAGGAGCTAATAATATTGAAAATTGTACATTCAATTGTGTCTCGCAACTTTTGTTCTAAGTTGTAGATTTCAATGGTAAAAAGATTCATTTGCACATTACTAGCGAAGCCTAGGAGATCGAAATAATCTAATCGATAGACGACAGATATAGTGCATTAAGTATATTTGTAAATTTAAAAATGAAAGCTAGACACTAGTCCCGGTTCAATTTCTGTGTTCACGTGCCATTTTTCAAAATTTACAAAATTTAAACATGTTCTGACAAGGTACGTGCCAGATTATGCCTGTTTGGCATGCAGTCTGCCATCTAAAATAAGTTTTACTGGCACATTAGTTATATTATGCTCTGTATGAATGTCGAAGACATGATTTCTTTGTTACATAACATTACCAAAATACATCATTAATGAGATTCGACACACCAAGAATTGGGACATACCAAAAATAATCTTATTTTATTTTTTCCCAGTAATTAATTAACAAGATTGTGCACTGAAATACCTTCTTCACCTTGACACCACCCTGGTTATAATCCATTCTTATTGTATTATATTGGTTAATTTAATGACATTCTCAAAAATATCACATAGTTTAACCGGAACATTTTATTTGTTTATAAATGTAAGGTTAGGTTAGTAAGGGTGGGATAGCTAATTCCAAGTTTATGAACTAGTGTTTATTGCCTTTATGCCATATTGGGCTTATCTAATTCCTATTATTCCTTTATATATACACTTTATTACGTTGTGTTTTAGAAGGATCATCGATCTGTGTGTTTGCTTCTATCCTGTGACTTAGTTTATTACATTTGTATCTATTTAATGCTAAAAAATCTACAAACGACTAGTTTCAATATTCGTATGTTCCAATTCTTGGTGTGTCAATTGTCATTACTCATTAAGGATTCGTTTGTGTNAATTGTCATTACTCATTAAGGATTCGTTTGTGTGTGTGGAGGGGGGAGGCGGGGGGAGGGGGGTTAGTTTCACTGACCAACTAAGTGGGGTCCATTGGTTTTCCCGTGGGAAAATTTGAAAATGTAAGTACTGCAAAATGAAAATGCATCAAAAGAAATACAATAATATCCAAAATAATTTAAAATTCATAAAAATTGTCATAGTTCTGTAATTATTATGACTAATTAGTTTTTAAGAACACATTTTTATCTATACATAATTCTTACTGCTAGACTATAAAAACATGCAAGTCTAAATAAATTGTATTTTGGAATTTTTTTTTATTTAGCACCACGTCTTACTACCCGTTCGGGTTATACGCCTAAGTACTAATAACGCTTAATGGATTAGGAATTGGGAAGGTTGAATTTAGAGGAGGTGAACCCGCATTTGCGTGGAGGGAGAGTGGAAAACCATTTAGGGAAACCCACCCCCAGTTCACCCGACCGAGGTTTGAACCTCGATCTCCCCGTCCTCGGCAGACTGGCTCTACACGAAACAAGCGCGTTAGCCAACTACGCCACCGAGGCGGGTATTTTTGGAAATTTGATTTATAAAATTATTTTATGAGCTAAAATCTGAAAATTCAAATAAGCAACTTACACTAAATCTTAGCTCACAACATCACTTTTGAACTAGTTCACTTTAGTCTTTTGTTAATTTTCCTTGGCTTCATAGAAAGTTCATTGAGAACTTCATCCTCCCCATGTGGAAAGATCATATCTGGCCAGAACTGGTCCATATCTGGGTCAGATCTGGGGCAGACCTGGGCCAGATCTGAGCCAGATATGTGGCAAATCTAGCATTCCCAGATCTGGCCAATTCAAGTTCTGGGCCAGATCTGGCATTTTTCCACATGGTTCAGTAACTGACACCTCTGGAAATATGTAGACCTACATGGAGCTCATTAAGTCAGTTCATTTGTAGAGATCCTCATGTATGATCTCAACAGCTTTAGGGACGAGTAAGAGGAAGGTGGATAGCGAGGACTGGGGGAGGGGGGTCAACCCTGAACCCCCCTCCCCCCTTGGCTGCGCCATTGCTCATTAGTGATACATTTTAGTTAATGTTATGTAAACAAAGAAAACAGTTATCTGACATTTACAAGAAGCTTACAATCCCCAAATCAACCAAAAACTTTTTGACCCACATCAGTGGGCACGTGGTCTAACACGCTACTCTCGTGTTGGACTAGACTGCCGATGACGGGGAGATCTAGGATCGAATCTTGGTCGGGTGTACTGAAGGTGGTTTTTCAAAATAGTTTTCCACTTGCTCTCTGTTCACGCAAATGCGGGTACACAGCCTCTAAATATAACCTTTCTAATCCCTAAAACCATTCACGTAGTTAGTACATAAGCGTATAAGCCGAACGGGTAGTAAGACGTGGTGCTAAAAAAACTTTGTATGAATCCTGTTTTAAAGGATATGGCCACTGATGCAGATCAACTCCGTGGAATTAGCCCGCAATAGTGCCATACCGACCGAGCAGCCGCCGTCTGTTGGCGAAGATAGTGCATACTTCCACAGATAGAGAGTGTCATGTGGTCAGCACAACCAACGGCCGTTTCTAGACCAGAACTGCTACCTATTTATTCAAGTAGTTCCTCATTTGTCGTCATGAGGTTTAGTTGTCCTTGTTTCAAACCCACTGGTTCAAAGAAAACCTGGAAGCGGCGGGGATCGAACCCGGGACCTTACAGAGGTGGTTTATTGATGCGGGTATCCAGGTTTATTTAAATACTAGATAGATATACAAAAGTTACAAGTGATGGAGTTATAATGGGCATTCATTGTATCTGACTGTCAACAAATACGATCCATAGAAAACCAAATGATTTAACAGCCCTCTCAATGTTTAATTACTTTAATGGGCCCAAGAGGCTGTATCCGCCCCTCACCCCCACCCCCTCAACTTCCTCCTACCAGCGCGGTTTCAAGTCAAACCAGGCGATATCATCTAGTACCTAACTACTTAACATTCTACAAGGGATTTTTCCCTTGCTTTATTTATGGTCCTGCAAGAACACGAGTGCTTGGGATTTTTTTTTTAGGTTGGTATAGAAAAAGGAGTGGAATGAAGGGTGGGCGTACTCTGAAATGCGCGTGCTATGAATATTTCCGGGCAACATTCAGCTGGCTTACACTTGGGGATACATTAATCACTATTACAGAGTGCAATGGGCACGAGTTTGGTTTTTTCTTGTTCTCGTTTTATTTTAATCTGTTGGGGATTCTGTTTAACTAAAGTAGAGCAAAGCACAAACAATGCGTTGTAAATGATGTTTTAATACATTTAATAAAAACTTTAAAAAAAAATTAAAATATTTTATGTATGCAAATTTGACAAACGCAAATGTATTTATTATTTGAAAGTACTTGATATATTTGCGAGCCTAGAAGACTCGAAGATCAACTTTTAATGACGACTTGTTTTTCTTACTTACGTGATCGACTGGAAATTGTTGCACGATCGACCGTGGTTGACAAGTTGCCTCGACTCCTGATATAAAGAATCACTCTCGCAATAGATTGGACTGCCGATAAAAGAAAGATCGGGGTTTTAATTCCGGTCGGGTGTAGGCCTACCGAGTTACATTCCTTAACTTAAAAATTTGTTTTCCACTATCTCTCAGCGCAAATGTGTGTACACTTACTCTACATTTAACCTTCTTCATCCACAGCACATTCACGTAAATCGTAATTATTTCATACGCCTGACCCAAAGGGGTAGTGACGCGGAGATAAAATAAAAGCTGTATATATTTGTATTCTTCCCCTAAATACATCAAGGAGTCGTTTCGATGTTTCTTAAAATAATTCGTTATTTATAGTAAAATAAAGAAAAATTGACTACGCAAACGTAATTGGAATATCGTTAAGTATTTAAAAAAAAATCAAAGTGAAATAAAATACAGGGAATAGAGTTTTTAAACTGTTTCCAGCTCAGGAAACATTTCCAAGTAACATGTACAAAATCTGACCACGGGAACACCCCCCAAAAATGGATTTAAAAATCGCGGACTGGCTGTTTCCTACGAAGTACCTAAGAGCTATAATAATTATCTATTTTATAGTCATTTAATAAACGTAATTATATTTTACTGAAGTGCGTAGTGTCCGTCTCAAACAAATTTTTAATTATACCAAATGTGAATAAAGTAATTTGCTGAAATAAAAAAAAAATATTTAAAAGCTAGAGGTTGCCTCTAAGTTTTAAAATAAAATCCTGCAGAAAATTGCGTTTAGCTTTGTGGTGTCATTCAAGAAGGTTGCGCGCGCAGTAAATCAATGACGTCTTTCTGCGAGCGTTCACTGTTGAATATTAACACATCGTTGCCAACAATAAAACATTTTTTTTTCAGTGATAAAAAGGGGCCATTCTTCCTGTCGTTGTAACTGGCTAGGTGATGGCGATAAATGAAAAACTAACAATATATTTCAAAGAGAAATATAAAAGTGAAGTCTAAAGTAAAAATAAAGTTAATATTGGTAACAACTTTTCATATAGGTAACTACATATTTTTTTATCTTCAAGATAGTCAATGATAATTCTATCAATTTAAGAATTAAATATACAAATATTACTTTCTTACTTACTTTATAACGTTAGGAACTCAAATTTTTGCCGTACTTACAAAAGTACGCCACCTATCCGTGTCTTGAGTGAATTATATCCATTCAACCTCATTAAACCCTATCCCTATATTGAAATAGTTTGATCCAGTCCATCTCATTACACCCTATCTCTATCTTGAACTAGTTCTATCCAGTCCGTCTCATTACACCCTATTCCTATATTAAGCTAATTCTATCTAGTCCACCTCATTACACCATATCCCTATCTTGAGCTAGTTCTAACCAGTCCACCTCATTACACCCTATCCTTATCTTGAGTTAGTTTTATCCAGTCCAACTCATTACATCCTATCTCTTTCAGGTCCATTCTAATGTTATTCTCGCATCTGTGTCTAGGTCATTCCAATGGTATCTTACCACTGTGTTTGCCAGTCAGTACCTCGATCAAGGTTCTAGATTCTTCCATTCTCGCCGCATATCCTGCTCACCGTAGTCTGCAAGACTTGATTACTCTGACAATGTCTTGTGATGAATACAGAATATATGACCCATCATTATATAACCTCTTCCATTCCCCAGTAGCCTAAGCTCTTTTTGAACCAAATATCTTCCCAGGCACCTTGTTTTAGAGCACCTTAGATTTGTTTTCATCATATAAGTTAAGAGAACACGTTTCACATCCAAAGAGAATAGCAAGTAAAATTATGGTTTTGTATATTCTTACATTCCTTGAAAGCAGGCAAGGGGTTAAATATCTTACTCACTGAATAATAGTATGCATTTCCCAACTGTATTCTTTTCCTAATTTCCATTCTAATATCATTATAGCTAGTTAAAACCGTTCATAAATATTTAAACTCATTAACCTTGTCAAATTAATGATATGTTGTTAGCATTAATCTATAAATTATCGTCCTCAAACTGTGTTCTCTCTGTGATCACAAACTTAGGGCCAATTTCACAGTCAGATTTAGTACGCCTCAAGTGCGAGTCGATACTAAATACAGGACGACACCTACCTAGAACAAAATGGAATGGGCCAGTTTCATATGCGAAACT
Organism: Timema genevievae; assembly: GCA_902155825.1. Lineage (NCBI taxonomy): Eukaryota > Metazoa > Arthropoda > Insecta > Phasmatodea > Timematidae > Timema > Timema genevievae. The sequence goes on along the minus strand of CABFWO010008415.1, from coordinate 10,216 downwards.
AGCCCATTCCATTTTGTTCTAGGTAGGTGTCGTCCTGTATTTAGTATCGACTCGCACTTTCGGCATGCTAAGTTTGACTATGAAACTGGGCCTTTGTCTATTCAGCACTCACTTCTAAACCTATTTCCTCTACATTTCTTTCAACAGCTTCCTTGCTATCACCTAACAAAACTATATCTGCTGCGTATCCTAATAGCTGTATTGTATCTTTTAATGTCAACCCTTCCCTACTCTCTTGTATTACCCTAATAGCACACTCTAACGCTGGGTTAAAAAATAACGGGGGAAGTGCATCTCCTGGTTTCAACCCATCGTGTATTTTGAAAATATCTGATAAATAACATTCAGACCGTACCTTGCCTCGCGTATTAGTCAAACATACCTCAATTAACTTGACACAAGTTTTTTGGGTATCCCAAACTTAACTAAAATTTCATATAATTGGTTTATTTTAACCTAATCATGGGGCTTTTAAAAAAAATCTATGTATAATTGATGAACAGTCATGTTTTATTTCCATTTTTTTATTCTAATATTTGTCGAATAGTAAAAATCTGATCCATTATTGATCTATTTCGTTGAGATCCACACTAGTGATCCACAATTATTATTTTCTCTGCATATGCCAATTATTTCCTCTACATATGGCGTCAATTTCATTAAAATAATGTTAGATAAAATTTATAGCATTTTGGTGGTAATGATTTAATTTATACTTATTACACTCTGTTTTATCCCCTTTTTGATATATATATATATATAATATATGTTTACATATAGTATATATATAAATACATATAGTATATATATAAATACATATAGTATATATAAAGTATATACATAAACAGTGGTGCAGGAACATTTTTAATTGGGGGGTAAGGGGGACCGTAAATGTAATCATGTGCTGTTGTAAGGGATATCATTTTTGGGATTAAAAAAATATCAGGAAAATGAAATATTTAACAGTACCATTGTGCATTTTTCTAATTTATTTTAGGCATGCCAAACTTTAGAATATATACACACACAACTTAGGGACTGTAAAGGTTACATTTTAGAGGAAGTTCTTCCCTTTTAATAGAGAGTGAGTTGAAAGTCATTTAGGAAAAAACTACCCTCAGTACATCCCAACCTGGATCGAACCCGTCTTCGGCAGTCTAGTCTATTGCGAGAGTTGCGTCTTAGACCATACGCCCACCGAAGAGGGTCTCAGTTACCTAATTAAAGATTTGTTTTTATTTGTTCATCTAACAATTGAGCTACTAACATATTTTCTATATGGGATATTAGGACTTCTCAATAGCCACCCGTCCCCTAACCTCTTCTGCCAATAATCACGGCCAAAGTATTATATAAAAAAAAATAGCCAAAGTGAAAATATAACGTAGAAAAAAACGACAACATTACAATTGAGGCCAACCAGGAAACGATTCCCCAGCTTTCAGTCGAGCGTACACCGAATATAACTTCCCATTCACCGTTGAGGGAAATTTTTGTATTAATAGTAGGTCCTATTCACTTTGGTAATATATATTTTTTTTCAATTTTCATTTATCTGGAGCGGTTGTTGTTTAGTTTCGAGATGTAACACACACGGAATTACAGTTCTTTGTCTCATGCAAATAAGTAATAAAGAGCAGGCATGCGCACGTACACAGTGAGGCTGTGTCATACCAGAGTTGAATGTTTCCAGCAGGGTGGAGGGGGGGACACCAGCGTGTCTCTCTACATGGCCTGTCATCTCAAAAAGGGAGAACAAAAGACGTCGTATGAAGAAGTAGAAGAAGAAAGAAAAAACTTGAATAAATGAAAACGGACGTGGCACTGAAAATGAAAGCGAGATGAAGGACAAACGATGACATCCCCCTCCAGGCAATTTTCAACAATGCACAAGAAGTGGACGAGTCACTTCCCTAGCTTTTCCTAGAGAATGGTACATTTAGTCTGGGAGAAGGGTAGCGTTTTTACTTAGCATTGCTTAAGGTTGGGTGCTAGTGAGCGCCAGTTTAGTGCATTAATTTTGCAGTTTTTATAGCATAAACATTTTTTGGCAAAAATAGATCAAATATTTTTTCTATAGAAACATAGAGTTTAGTTTTCTGGACACGCTAATCTCAACAGTTCTTGAATATCTCTCATGAGCATAGCGGCATTTGGTGACAAAACTTTTTAAATGCAGAGAAAAAGTTGTCACTAAATTCCAGGACACCCTTGACAGATATTAAAGAGCTGTTGAGATTAGCAAAAAAACATAACTCTATGTTTCTATAGAAGAAATATTTGATTTATTTTGGCCAAAAAAAGTTTATGCTATAAAAACTTCGAAAATACTGCCCTAAACTCACGATCACTAGCACCCAACCTTAAGGTGGGGTGCTAGTGAGCGCGAATTTAGTGCGCTAATTTTGCAGTTTTTATAGCATAAACATTTGTTGAACAAAATAAATCAAATTTTTCTTCTATAGAAACATATATTTTAGTTTTCTGCACGTGCTAATCTCAACAGTTTTTGAATATCTGGCATGAGTATGGTGACATTTGGTGACAAACTTTTTAAATTAAGAGAAAAAGTTGTCATTAAATTCTAGGACCCCCTTGACAGATATTCAAGGACTGTTGAGATTAGCATGTGCAGAAAACTAAACTATATGTTTCTTTAGAAGAAATATTTGATTTATTTTGGCCAAAAATATTTATGCTGTAAAAACTTCAAAAATACTTCCCTAAACTCACGCTCACTAGCACCCCATCTTAAGAGTAAAGATCGGGCTGTTTCCACCCAGGTTCGTACTCAAGCGGGAAGGGTCTTGGTGCGTGGGGGGGTCTGCGCCCCCTCTCCTTCAAAATTTGAATTAACTGTACATCAAATTTAAACGTACCTATTCAATATATTCTATGAAAAATAAATTTAAACTTTTTTACTATCATTATTAGTTTTGTGCTACGTGTCTTGATACCGGTCAGGACTATCTACGTATCTATACTATCATGAGGGAGGTAGAATTAGGAGGAAATTTACCTCCATTTTAATGGAAGGAGATGGTAAAACCATTTAGGATAAATAATATAAGTACAACTCGCTCCGGTGGGTGCGTGATCTAACGCATTACAGTACTCTCGCAGTAGATTAGACTGCCGATGACGGGGAGATAGAGATTTCTCAAAAATGGTTTTCAACTCTCCCTCCACGCAAATACAGGTAAACATCTTCTAAATATAACCTTCCCAATACCTAAAAGCATAGCGTAATTAGTACATAAGCTTATAGCCCAAACGGGTAGTAAGACGTGGTGCTAGATAAAACTCAAAATACTTAAGTACACCCTGCCTCCACATAACTGGAATTACGGTCTGTTACAAGAATGATTCCTTAGAGACGATGAATTGGGTCAAAACAATGAAGTTCATGGCTTTTTTTTTGTGGTTTATCTTATAGTTTTACAGTCGATATTCAAGTTCTAGTTATCATATGAACGAGGAGATTTTATTGGTATGATATTAAAGGGTCGTAGGGTAACACCGCTACGGGTACAGTGTTGTGCTCTCTTTAGGTTATGTTGACATAGTACATTCCCTCGTGGTGTTACTGTGGATTCACACGTTCGCCGAAAAACAAGAACAGAACAGAAACGGGGTCACGTGATGAGCTCTAAGACAATAACAAGATTTCCGCCTCATTGTTGCGAGCTGTTTTGAAGTTCAACTCACTTCTACTTCATCCGCTCTACCCGAAATGTTCGGCACGGAAGAACCAATCAAAACTTAAACTCAACCATCTCAAATCAGTGCGCATGCGCATTTGACAACGCATGCGCTGTACAGATTGAAGCAAGCCGACAGTTTCGTTGGAAGTTGTGAGGAGATTTGAAATATTCCGTTAATGTAAAGCGTGTGTATCGATGTAGTGGATTGTGCCATGGCACAGCAATATGATTGGTAAACATCCATCGGGAGAGTGATCTAAAATATATGTGTATTTTATTAGGCTGTGTCAACGTTAGGATCTTGTGGAAATAATGGGTTAATCCTATTTATGATAGTAAAACAAATAATATAAATATATTGACCGTAAAGCTAGTAAGACGCGTTAAATTGGTAATACGTTCAATTAATCTTTTTTTGCATCGTATCTTACTACCATTTCGGGATCTGTGCATTTTAATTACGTTGATGGGGTAGGTACATGGAAGGTAAAATATACATGAAATGTATCTTCATTTGCATAAAGGAAGAGTGGAAAACCATTTGTGAATAACAACCTTCCGTCCACCCAGCTGGGATTCGAATACTGACCTCCCTGTCCCCACAGACTAGGTGAGCCATGCGTTTAGTCAACGTACCCACCGATACGGGAACTAGTATGCATATGAATAGAAAAAAATGTTCTTACAAAGAATAGATTCCACGATGTTCGCCAGTAGCTTGAAGGCACCGTCATATCTTATTGATGCAAGATGCAAACATATCAGAGGAAACCGGTTGAGTTCAACCCATTCCCTTCCTTCTTCAAGGTTTTAATTAGGATTGGGTGATAGAATCCTCGAATCCTTAAGGATATTTGAGATTCGATTCGAGAATATTTCGTATTCGAGACTCAAATACTTAAAAACTATTATTATTATTTTAATTTTCCAAATTAAATTGGTTTTAGAGCTCAAATACTGCTTAGTGATAGTTCTGAATCAATTATAATTAAAGGATGAACTTAACGACCAGGCCCCAGATCAGTAATTTAACACTTAACTGAATGTATGAATGTTATAAATGAATGAATCATAAGAAATAATGTTAGCATTTAGTTACTATTTGTGTTTGATATTATTTTACTATATTTATATTCATAATTATTCCAAGATTTGAATTCGGATTCGAGATTCTGGATTCGAAGATAGATTTCAGATTCGAGTTCGTAAAATAGTGGAATCAACCCAACTCTAGTTTTAATACAGGCCTATCATTCTAACCACTGCATACTGGCAACCCTCCCTATTATATCTATTATATCCTATATGTATAGGATAGGAAAATGGCGCCCAACCTTGGGGAGGGGGGGGAGGGGCGAAAAGCACTTCCAGGGGGGCCGTGGAACAGTTAGGAAATAACGTTAAAAATAATACATAAAAATGCAAATGTTTTTTATTTAAATAGCTTTTCCAAAGTAATTAAGATAATTATTCCTTGCCATATTGGCAACACTGCCTACCGGTTGTAATAAACTCGGCGACCAACCAAAATCGTACATATACAGTAGGTGTTTATTTTCAAGCTCGCAAGCGCAGATTCACCCCCTGTTCTCCTCTCTACCACCACCTCCCCTAAACCAGAGGTTTACAAACATTTTATATTGAAGGAGCCCTTGCAGCAGAAATAATACACGCCTTTGTATAAAATAAAAGAAGTGACTAGAAAGCATTTAACTTGATTTTATAAATATCCCTAAAAAATAAGAGGATGTAGGGGGGCACTGATGGAAATGTTATTATTTATCAAGGAAGGCGTCAGATGTAAAAGGTTGGAAACCACTGGAGTAGGGGAGAATCATAAGATATTGTTTAGATTATAGAGCAGAGAGTTATTTATTAATAAATCGGCTTATTTTTATAAGAGACTAAAGCCGAATTCAGACTATGCTGACGTTTCGTGTTATCACTTGTTATGACAGTTTACTGAAAAAGACCATCCCAATAAATTAGATTGAAGTTCTCACAGTACCGTGTTGTGTTGTGACATGTTATGTGTTATCTGACACCGGAATGCGTGTTGACATGTCGGGAAATGTATCAGCCCAAGATATGAACATCCAAATTTCCGTCAGGCATATTGAAACTTCATAACGCGACACTTGAGTTTTCTCGATTTAATTTTGGTTGTTGTTAGATATTGACATCCCAGTATACATTTTGTAAACGCTCTTCATCTTTCAAAAGTTCGGGCCATAGAATATTAAATTCACCAAATTCACCCCTCTCGGTATTTAAGGAATGTATCTACTCTCTCATATGTTTCAGTGCAAATAACATACTGATAGTGACTACAATCTTCATTAAGTCTGAATTAGGCTTAATAGTTAATTGATTTTATTATTATCAAACTTGAGAGGCTCATGATATAGTTTAGTATATATATATATATATATATTAATAATAATAATAATAATAATAATAATAATAATAATACAGCGCGTCTAGGCTTTATCTTCTTTCGTAGCCCAGTAATGGAAAGATTAGCCAGTACTAAAGTACCTCGTTGCCCAGGGAACACCCAAATGTACTAATGGTACATCATTTTCGTGGAGGCTCTTTCCAGGTCCAGATGAGATGAGATGAGATGATGTTGATAGTGAGTATGAGGGTGTGGAACCAGCGGAAACACATAAACCTAACTTCAGCCTAATTAACAAGACCCTGGTGACTGTTGGGGTGATTCATCTTTTGGGAAAGGTACCCAAGGTACGGTACCAAATATGAGACCCTGCCCCTAATAGGAGACCCCAAGGTTTCTTCCCTGTGAGGTGCTGTGCTCTAGCAACGAGTATTGGAACTTGATGCTCACCGCGCTTTACCATGTATGTGTTGTTGCCAATGTCCAGAAAAACTGTCTGTGCGTGTGCTAAAGGTTTTCTTGATTTGTTTTCAATCAAGTTTTTGAGGAACTATTTTCACGGACTAATTTTTCTACTAAGGTGAATTAAATTACTTTGAACTTGAGTATATTGTTATTAACAATTAAGAGAAGAATTCAATGCATGTCTGTTAAAGTATCTTCTATGTTTGATCTAACCTAAAAAAACATACCTTGTTCACATATTGACTATCTCCTAATTTGAAACCCCAAGCGTCTCCTAATATGAAAGGGTCTCATATTAGAAGCTCCTGCTGATAAATTAATATTAAGTTATAACATAATGTTATGTTGACTTTTTGTTTCAGTTAAATATTTTAATAAACTTTTATATTAAGCGCACTATTCTAAGGAAATAGAGTATTTTTTTAAGAAATAACCCTGATCGTGCTGTAATACCATTTCTGGTTGCAAAGCTGTCCTATGCTGCTTACAACCCAGCAGCAACCATGGAAATATCAGTCAATGTATTCTGAGAGACTGGTCTGTTTCCTTTAAATATATAGGACTACATTCTTCGAGCTTATGACTGCACCATTCACCGTCATCAAGAGACAACTCCTAATCCTGATGCTATTGCAAATCAAAATGGCCATAACGAACGAACAACTAATGACAACAGCCCTGAGGCTCCTGACCAACCAACTGATCACCGGCCTACTGCAGGACATAAAAGTACTTCTCTATCACCACGTGACATTCGTCCACTTTCAGCAATGTCAACAACAAATCAAGGTCAAAGAAGTGGTACTGTTTGTGTAATCACCTCTTCACCTTAAAAAACCAACCTTGAGAAATGTTTTTAAAGAATTCACCGCTAAAAAAAAAAGGGAAGATGCAGGAGTTCAACGTAAATACACTTTTACGCGAAACCTCTTTACTAAGAAACATATATCTAATGAAAAACGCAAGAAAAAATTAACGGAATCTAGGAGCGATGATTCTAAGTTAGACTTTATCCAATCGGACAGCTCTGATGGAGAAATTAATGTGAAATATCTCTCATGTGGGTGCGTATTTTCAGAAGACAAACAGGGTGAACAATGGACACAATAATGCACGGTGTGCTGTCGATGGACTCATAAACATTGTGGTGCTACTGACCTACAATTTGTGAGTCCTCAGTGTCGTAAAAAGGCGAATAAATAAGAATATCATATTAGGAGCCCATTTTTTATATCCATTATTTTGACTAAATTTGGCGAAATAAAAAAGAGTATTCCTATTAAAAATATTTACAATTCTGTTTCTTAAAACTTATTATATTGTGTTCTTATTTTTGTGTGTGTTTTAATACCTGCTATTTAAAAAAAACACGCCTGAGAAAAAAAGGGGTCTCACATCAGGAACCGTTACCTTACTAGCCAGGAATCGAACCCGGGACCCCTAGGCTTGTAGCCAGGTGTACTGACCACACTACACCACGAGGCCAGTTATATAGGACGGTGAAATTATAGTACGAATAGTACTCAGTTCATAATAATGGCACCGTTGATCAAGAACTGAACGTCTACCTACCTACACATCTCGAATGGCAGCCAAGGGGCTGGTTAAATACCCATTTCGTCGATTGGTTAGATTGGTCACGCGGGAACAATAGAGCGGTCCCTCCCTATTTTTTCTGACCTTAATCTCCTGGAAGTTTTTTTTCACCTCTTGAGACACCTCAAGCTGAATTGGTCTGTTGAACTTGAGTAACAGCGTGAGATAAAAGTGATAAGATAAATTGCAGATGGTTTGACGTGAATCACGTCAGCTGATTCTTGTTTGCAATGCGATGGTTCATCGCCAAGAGAGGTGTTAGTAGGTTAAGATGACCATTTCGTCCCCAAAGTAAGATGTCCTCTGCACATTTTGTTACCGATTTGTTAGATAAATTAATGTGATGTGATATGCATATTAATTGAATACCAAAGTTAAGGATAAAAGGAAAAATGGGGAAAGTCACATTACTCACATTTTCCAGAAAAATAACTTTTATATCTTAAAACACATAATAGCTCCAGCAAATACTTTTTTTTTCAAATTAGTTTAAATATGTCTTAAACTTCATTTATACCTGATCAAAATTGTCTTAGAAAGGTCAAATGTTCGTATAACAGATTGCATCACTAATGAAATTTGAGTTAGAATGGTACTTTCGTCCCCTTTTCCCTTATACACTTCAAAATGTTTGAACCAAATCAATTGCTAAAATAACCCTCTTTAATGGCCGCGTGGCCTAACGCACTAATCTCGTGTTGGACTAGACTGTCGAAGACAGGAGATCAGGGTTCAATCCTGGTTGGGTGCACCGAGGGTGGTTTTTTCCTAAATGGTTTTCTACTCTCCCTTCAAGCAAACGTGGATGCATTTCCTCTAAATCAAGCCTTTCTAATTCCTAACCCGTTAGTGTGATTAGTACATAGGCTTATAACCCGAACGGGAAATAAAACGCGGTGCTAAATGAAAAATAAAAAAAAAGCTAAAATGTTCAAATGTAAAATATGGCAACAGTGCACATCATAAAATAAAGCGACCCCTTTTGATTCTTTTCTTAACGTTTGGCTCTAACGGTAACCATGTCTTTATGTTTGTCTGTACACGAGGCTACAGCAGTTTAACGGATTTCATTAAAACTTGATATTTAGATATCATATGGTCTCACCTCGAGGCTTAATCACAATTTTGTCCTAAAATTAAGGGTATTTTACTGACAACTGATTTTTGAAATTTCTAAACTAAAACAAACATATCCATATAAGAGTGTTTAAAATTGACAGCTGAGTAGTGTTTTACATGAAAAATACACTGTAAACTGTTATTAAAAAAAATTGTTTGGATATAGTATACTAAAGATTAACTTTAGAAATTTTTCAAAATTTCCATAACCCTCTTGTTTTTAATGGATATCTGTGTAACGTTTGATATGAAAAATAACACTGTAAAACGGGGTTTTTGAGGAAAAAATCGCATAAAGATAATGTACTAAGGAGTACTTTATGAAAATATGTAGTTTTTCAAAAATAGCTTTAACTGGTGAGTGTTTTAGATGATAAATAGGCTAATAAAGTATTCGAATTTTTAAAAATTTAAAACAAATATTTGAGGGTGGTTTACTGGTTAGTGATTTTTGGAGAAATGTAAATCTAAAAAAATTTGCCCAAGTAATTTTGTTAATAGTTTATACCTGAAGAATATTTCATATTCTTATCAAAATGATGTTTGTTTTTATGGGAAAAATTCGTTAAGAAATGGTTTATGTTTTTCAATCACAAAGTATTATAAAAAAATACATATATATGTATATATATATATATATATACATCACTCGTAGCCCAGTTTGTGGGAAGATTAGCCAGTACACATGTACCATTGCCCAGGGGATGCCCGAATATACTAATCATGGAGGGAGGCTCTTTCTCTGTCCTGATGAGATGAGTTAATGGTGATGGTGAATATGAGCGTGTGGAACCAGTGGAAACACTTAAACCTAACTTAAGCCTAACTAATCAGAACCTGTAGATTGTTAGGGATGACATGCAGTGGACCTAATTTCACAAGACCTAAAGTTTAGGAGCTATGACTTTAGGTCTTATAAAATTAGGTCCAGTGA
>CABFWO010008413.1:0-17984 GCA_902155825.1 Timema genevievae | reverse complement strand
TATGTAGGGTTGTTGTAGGTACCTAATACTACCTATACCACCAAGTGTGCTCGTGCCGCAATTTCAAATATAGAAACTGTGACACCCTAAACTTGGCGATCTTATAGGGCTTTTTGAAGGTCTGAGGTAAGTTCAAAGTAAAATATCTCAAAATTTCCAGAGGATCCAGGTTCCACGACTATGTAGGGTTGTTGTAAGTACCTAGTACTACCTATACCACCAAGTGTGCTCGTGCCGCAATTTCAAATATAGAATCTGTGACACCTTAAACTTGGCGATTCTATTGAGGTTATGTTCTCTAAATATCGTATTTTCTTTAACTTTGCGCAAGAATCACATTTTTATACTTAAGATTTAAAAAAGATCTTATTTGTATGATTATTTATATTAATAATGATTTGTAAAGGTATTGATCTATTAATTACTTATTTTATAATTTATTTTGCAATATTTTGAACCATATTCAATTATTGGTTCTATTAATTTTTCTAATGTTGGTTAAAAACGGTTAGTTTATTGTGGATGTGGAGCTTTTCAGCCCGCTTGAGTTCTTTTGTCTGCTCTGCTTGATTAGAATAGTTAATTAGTAATAATAATAATATTAATAATAATAAATGTTTATTTCAAAATGTTTTATACACTCACTATTTATCTGTGCTATATCCATTTCGGATTTTGCTTATGGCTCTGTGAAATTTAGTAAGAAAGACTTGGAAAATCTCAGGTATATTTTCTTTGTAGGTTATGTTAGACTGATATATTTTAAGATACATTTGTTTTAATGGGTTTTGCTTTATTATTTAAACAGGCACAATCTCTCATTCCAGCTAATGACGGATCGAGTAAATTTTCAATTAGAATTTTTAGCAGTTATTGTATACAATTTCGGGTGTTGAAACATTTATCTTACATATGTATACATATACACATACGTACACACTGTGCCTGTGAATGTAGCTCAAGAAACTTCAACTCTGTACTGAATACACTCTCACTAACTTCATCCACGCCTCCTTATTCTCGCATACTCCTTTCGCTTCAACAACATCCATACACCGAGTCATGCATGCTTTTTTATTCTTAAAACTTCATGGTTTTCTTTTTCACACATTTGTCGACGACATTTAGCCAAGTCTTACATGGGCTAACCCTTCCTTTTAATCCAAACACTCTACCTCCACTTCGCCCAAATAAAGATATTATTACTAAATTACCATAAATACTAATAATATCCTCTAAGATGTCTTGGCATGTCCTAGGTTGAATACCACTGCTCTAAATAACATTACTGCTTATGTTTCAGGGAAGAAGTTCGTCAAATGTTTCATCATGCGTACAACAGTTACCTGGAGTACGCCTACCCGTATGATGAGCTACGACCACTCAGTTGTGATGGGGTGGACACATGGGGGAGGTGGGACTACACTCTCGTTATTAATAGTGACACTGCTCTAGGTGAAGTCAGAAACGAATGTCATATTTTTTTAAATATTGTTTAATCTAAATAAAATGTTGATTATAAGAAAACAAATCTTGGCACGTTTAAATATTGTGAAATCCAACAAATCTTTTTTATTACTATAGTAATAATAAATATTATTATTTTATTAAATCCCCCTTCTTTCTAAGCTCCTATTTCCCTCAACATTTCCTCCTATGACGTTGTGTAGAATACATTTCTTTCCAAGGATGTGTCTGATCCAATTTGCTTTGTGCCGAAGAATCACACCCATAAAGATTATCTTCACACCCACTCTTCATAAGTCTTCATTTATCACCCTTTCTGTCCAACTACCAATAATCTTCTCAAGTCTTTTCCAGCACCACATTTCTAAGCTCTCCAATTATTTCTTTTCCATCTTCTTAAGAGTCCAAGTTTCTGCTCAATACATTGCGATGCTCTAAATGTATCATTTCATCAGTTCAACACTTAAGGGTCTAGCTAAATCAACTTTAACATTTATTGGGTCAACTTTGTTGTGTTGGAGTTAAGCCCCATTTACTGACTCCATGTCCATAAGTCTGTATTCATGGCTTGTAAGAAATCGATGTCACAGTATCAGATTGCTCTGTCTACAGAGTCCTGATACATACCCTTATCTTGTTTCATACTTTGTATAAGTTGGTCAGCTTTAACTTTTCAAAGATTAATTAATACAGACTACCAATCTTAGTTAAGTAAATATGTGCATAGAAATAAAAACAATAATGGCAGCTAAAGAATCCATTGCTAATTATAAGTTTGATAGGTCAAATCGAGTTATAAATATATGTATTGTGATTGTACTTAACTTATGTAGGCCCCTACATTTCAAGTATCTCCTGAATGCTTTCATAAAAGTTGTTTTAGATTATTTTATTGATTAACTGACTGCTTGGCTGTTGCTCCTTGCTGTAAACAATTTTTTTTCAAAGTGTTTTACCGGACGAAGTCTCTGACTATCATATTGGTTGACACGGTCACATTATTAGGGATATAAACAGTATGCCTATGGATGTGAATATAATTTATAAAGACCAAGGACCACGGACTATAGACCTATGGATACTGAGTCTATAGAAGGGGCTTTAGATTCATAGAACATAAGAGAGGTACCTAGTAGCCTGACTTTTAGTAAAACTTTTTTTTTCAAAATAGCCTTACATGTATTTGTGGATCGTGAAGCTAATTACATAGTTTCACAAATAGTTTATTACATTTGATTACTATCGTTATTTGATCTTGGGAGACTGACACACTTTGGTACTAGACTATTGGGTAATTTTTAATGTAGGCTTAAATATGTTATAGAGAATAAACCTGCTAAACAAGAACATTAAATAGTAGAGAGGTCTTGACTTAAGCCTTAAGATAATATGGGTCTTCTTAAACTAATCTACAGTACTTCTCCAACAAATGTTAGGCCTATCATTATTGTCACCTATAGGGGCTTCTAGAAGTTCACCCACAAAAAGAAAAATCACTAAATTTTTTATTTATTTCTCAAATGTATGAATCAAAGCTAAAACAAAAACCTTCACCCTAAAGAAAAATGCCCCTCAATAAATTCTATGGAAAGCCAATCAAGGTTCGAAAACAAATTATGTATGTTCGAATAAAAATAATTAATTCTAAACATCAGCTCAAATATGTAGTAACCTTATCTAAAATTTACCATAGAGACTATAAGAATGATTTGAACATTGAAAAATAAAAACTTAATTTGTAGAAAATTGGGACTAAAGGTTGTACAGCCTAAACCATCAAATCTTACAAAAATGGCTGTGAAAAAGGGGAATTTATTCAGTTGTATGTATATATTTTAATATTTTAAACTAAAAAACCAATAAAATTAATTAGATCCTAACCAATAATACACTTCTATTGTTTGTTCCTAAATAATGTTTGTGTTAACATGCATACACAATATAAATAACAATGATTATATACAAAATAATTTTGGTTTGTATGTGAACCAAGCCCTCTTTTAATTTCTGATACTAATAAACAGGATAGTGGAAGTTGATTTTTTAAGGAACTACATCCCTAATGTTAGTAAGAAATCACACTTTAAAAAAAAATCATCTCAGGCATCACCTCACCTTGTAATATTTGTCCAAACAGCTATTCCTTGACCCTGATTGATGCCCTTGACACTTTGGCTGTCATGGGCAACTACACAGAGTTCCAGCGAGTAGTTGAGATCGTCACCTCCAGGGCCAACTTTGATGCCAACATCAATGTGTCTGTATTTGAGACCAACATTCGTATCATCGGAGGTTTGCTAAGTGCACACTTACTGTCACACAGGTAGACAACATACTTTCTGATTTTAATAGGAAGCACATTATTTGAAAACATGTTGCCACATTGATGTAAATAAAATATTATATATAATTATATTTACATTCTTGGTCCATTTAGCTAGTAATGTAAAGCTAAATTATTTAGCAATCCATAAGTAGACCTATTATTGAAAGCTTTTGTTAACTTTTTAGATTACCCTTATAAATAATTATTCAAATAATACTTATTATTTATAGAATGCTAAATTTTAATTACTTCCGATCAATGCTGGTGGTCGAAAGTGGGCTTCCTCTAAAAATCAAGGCTTCTATGTAATTTTTTCATATATATATATATATATGGGTGTTTGAAACTTCAGAGCTTTGACTTGGCTTCTAAAAATTTATTAGCTATTGCTTAAAAAAAAACTCTGGCTTTGACAACTAAGAAGCTCCGCCAAAAAAATTAAGATAGCAAAAATACTTAATTAATGTTGGATGGTTATCATTTTGGGCAGTTATGAAGGTTAAAATATAAATATCAGTATGAAAAAACCTGAAGTATGTAATTAAATTTCACTTAATTTATCAGTTTATAGTTAAATATTACAAATAATTGTTCGATAAAACATTTTATAAATGATTTTGGTGCATAAAAAAAATATATAAATAATAAGCAGGCCATGTAATATGATATTTTTTCAAACCTCAATTTGGCGTTGAGAATATTTCATATATTCGTTTTGTTTTTTCTTAGAATTGATAAAATGGACTTGGCTCATGAAGTATTCTTTGATTGTCACTTAATGGTTTAAATTACAAAAGCTAGCGTAAATTACCAATTTTGGTCACTTCAAAAGTATTTCTTGTGGAAGAAACCTTAGCAACATTGGAATATAAGTTTAGTACAGGATTATCCCACCAGATGTGTAAAATACCCTAAGAATATTCTATGCGGGAAAATNATTATCCCACCAGATGTGTAAAATACCCTAAGAATATTCTATGCGGGAAAATATTTCTGGCATGTAGGCTATGGCATTTTTGGTAGAGATGGGTGAAACGGTGATTATCCGATATTGGTGATCAGCATGGCTCTGATTTTAAAATACCGCTGGTTTATACCAGTAATTATTCACAGTGACTCGCAGGCACTATCTCTTGCTTGATGGAAATTTGGTCGCGATTGCAGTATCAATATTTAATTCCAGTCACTATTCTAGTCTTCAGGCCTACTCTGCTTGTAAAATTGTTATTTGTTTCACCGGTATATTGGGTCATTCATTTTAACAGCCATTACACTTGTGATGTTGTAGTCAGAGAAGTTCACACTTCACAGCTCAACTAAACATATTACATTTAAAATACTAGAAATAAGTCTTTTGTTTGATTTAGTACAAAGTAAATTAGTCAAAAATCTGACATGATTTTACTGTAAATAAATTCTGTTTAGGGAGATAAGACTATCGCCACTCAAAGTGATTAAGTGCGGGCTCTTTATCAAATAATGTATATTGAAACATGAAAGCAAAGGAAATGAGACCGCTACTGGCTCCACCTGTGGATCACCATATCACCAGACACCAACTAATACTGATATTTTGTCAGTCACAGTCACCACTTTCAGAATCCAGAGTGTTCAGCTCTCTCCATATGGGGAGTGTATCGCAATACACCAATCATTGAGTTATAGTCACTGGGAGTGTGACGGTGACCAAGGAATATTGGTGGAAAAATCACTCTCATTGATATACTGCCCATCTCTAATTTTTAGTACATAGCTAAGTGTAAACAGAAATACATTTTAGGTGATTGCAATTTGTTCAGTTTAAGAAAGCCCGTTTTACAAAAAAAAAAAAGTAGCATGTATGTAATTACTTTTAAATCACAAACTGTGCATTATTCCAAAGCAGAAATTTTGAAAATTATGGCGAAAATATAATTGGTTAATATAAAATTAAAACTTTAACCTAGAGTAAGATTAACTACTTGGAAATGAATTTGTACAAACAATTTTCATAAACGTTAATTTATTTAACTAATCCAACACCTTGGGTCAGTCGGTAGTATTTCTCTCTACTGAGCTAAGGGTCCCAGGTTCGATTCCCGGCATGGCTGAAAAATTTATCAATCGTGAAATGGGGGTTTACACTTTCACTGTGATGAATTAATGTCCGGGGACTGGATGTTGTGCCTGTCCTAGTCTTAAGCTATATTATAAGACATATGAAGCTACAACAGGCCTAGCAAGCCGGTAGTGGAACATATATGGCTTGAATAAAATACTGGCCCGCGTCACAGCCTGGAAACAGTAATGGATGTATAAAAACTTGTTTGTTTGATTAAAAACATAGTTTTACCGTAACAAGGTGACCAGAGGGGAGGAGGGTTTCCACTGGGTACCTTCGGTCAAGAGGTGTCATTTTAAAAGAAAAAAATACGCAAAGAAATGAAAAGGTTGAAAAAACATTTTATAATAGTTAAAAAAGTTTCATTATAACGCTTCATTTCTTCTCTTCTTAAACTTTTTACACTTGATAATTCTCACTTATTCACACATGGTTTAGTTTTAAATTATCAGAAATATTTCTTTTTCATATGAAGACACATTTAAAACACACAGAACACAAATAAAGATATTTTATGAGTTCAATTTCTGATGTTGACATTCCAATAGCCATCTGCACAAAACGCTCTTTGTTGGTCCTTCTCACACTCTACCCTTCTCCTCTAACTGTGCATTATTTTACAAACCAACAAGTTGAGGGAATAGTAAATAATGGGTCACTCATCACCAGGCACACAAAGTAAGGCAAATAAATAACCTTTTTCAAGAAGCTTAAAGTTGCAAGCCCATAAATTTATCAATCCCGATTTGAGCTAAAAATGACTATTTCAGGCTTGGCTTGAAAATTTGAATACTCGCAGGTCCTTAATTATTAACTGTGTCATTACAGGAATGAGTATATAATTATTTTTAAATCAGTGGCAAAATGTATTCATTCCATATTTAAAGATTAATGAGATATGGTAGTTATTCCAATGATTCTCTTTTTATAAGTCACACGTAACAAAACATCATAGTGACTTGTCTGATGAAAAAGGCATAGTACTTATCACATTGCTACATAATGAAACAGAAAGTCTTTAGTTATTTATTAGATGAGGCTGTGTTTTGACTCTCCAAGCGATCTTGGTCAGAGATAACATAATCTTTGCATATAACCCGAAAGGGTGTTAATAATAACATAATCTTAGGAGCCGTAATAACTGGGACCTTGCATTCCATGTGTAGTGGTAGTTTTACTAGGTCTAGTGTCCACGTCAAGAGAATTGATAAGCTCCAGGTAAACATGGAGTTCATTGTTGAAAGTCCAGATAAAGTCCAGAAGTCTTGGGAAAGGGAGTTTTCGTCATATCGTTGAACATTTTCTGGGTTGGTCATAAAAAATCATCATGGTTACCTAAGGAAAGTAAAGGGGTTGGCATTCAATCATTTATTTATATTAAATTACATTCTGATTTAGGATAAAATAAAAAACATTTTTACCACAATGTAGCAATTTCAGAATAGGATGTGTCATCAACACAATAAAATATGCAGATGATATAGCATTGGCGGCCAAAAATAAAGACTGGTTGCAGGAAATGATGAACCAACTAGTGGAGATAGGGAGAAGATATGGCATAGAAATCAACATTGAAAAGTCAAAAGTGATGATTTAAAAAATGAAGAGCTGTGGATCTAAACTGGGAAAGTTTGTAGTTTGTATCACGAAGAATAAAATAAATATTATTATAAGTGCTTTGGGACCACACTGGGCATATAATCTGTTGTAAATTAATTGTTTACAGGTAAACATATTATGACATAAATGCTATTTATTAATAATAGATCACAAATTAATACAACATGGCAACATAAGAAGAATAGTTTATTGTGGATACCAAACTCTTCTTGTTTATTCTCCATGGCAACCAAACTTCATTACAGATCTATGCCAATATCCTGGCCACTCTAGTCATGACTATTTCCATTACTACTAAAAAGGGGCTTTCCTCTGTTCACTCCATTTTTTATTTGAAACCATTCCATTCACGCCTTCTCTGTCCAAGCTGGTGCCTGAATCTAGGATTTTATACAATTTTTTGTGACATTGCTAAATATATATATCTGGCTCATAAAACCACTAATCAAATAGGCCCTACATTTATATTATCACATGATCTTACTTTACTTGTAGCTGTAAATTTCAACCCAAAAAACATTTTACCCAGTGCATCAACCCACCCCCCACTTCCTCTCTCTCGTTATCACCACATACTTTTAGTGGTTATAGTTATATCAAAACAATGATTTATCAACAAACAAAATGCTTGGCCCTGATAAATTCTTGAGTGATCTATTTAACCTGAAGTTATTGTTGGTAGAGCTGGCGTGCCGTTAGAGCCTGGGTGGCCCTGCAATGGCCCGCTCCTACAACTGGCAGAGGACGTTGCCCGACGACTGATAACAGCATTCGACACAGCCACAGGGATGCCATACGGGACAGTTAACCTGCGCCATGGCGTGCCAAAGGGTGAGACTAGTGTCACTTGCACTGCTGGTATTGGCACCTTCATCCTAGAGATGGGGGCTCTCTCGAGGCTGACGGGGGATCCTCTCTTCGAGGAGGTAGGGTTCACTACTACACCCAGAGGGACAATGGGCAAATAATGATAGTCACTGCCTTGTGTGTTTGGAAACTACTCACAGGTTGTGAAAGTTACCTTGTTGCAGATCTGGCTATATCGGCCCTATATGTACCTGACTGTTGCAGGTGGCTATGAATGCACTCTATGCTCTCTACCATCATCGTTCACCCATTGGCCTGCTGGGAAATCATGTGGATGTGCAGACTGGGCGCTGGACAGCCCAGGATGCGGGCATTGGTGCAGGGGTTGACTCATACTATGAGTATCTGGCTAAGGGTGCCATCTTGCTCCAGAGGCCAGAACTTATGCATATGTTCCAGGAGGGTCGGATGGCCATTGAGAAGTACCTCAACAGAGACGACTGGTACTTATGGGTGTCCATGGGCAAGGGTCAGGTCACCCTTCCTGTATTCCAGTCCCTGGAGGCTTATTGGCCAGGGGTGCTTAGTCTCATTGGTCAGTTGCTAAATACCTAACACATCACAGGGGTGATCTATATATACTAACCTTACTGTAATATACTAACCATATTAGAATACAAGGTGTGGCTATATAAAAACTGGACTGCAAACACTAAATGTGGTAAGCACTGCAGCCTGAAGAGGGAAGGGGAATATTGTTGAGCTTGAACCTTACCACAGCTTACGAGTTCAATTTCATCCTGCTAGGTCATTTAATTAGTGCTCATGTGTCATTTGAAGTGGACACTAACGTGCTGCATTGCTGGAATCATGATTAGTTTAAAAATCGAGCAGCGCATTAACCTCAAATTTTTCGTCGAATCGAGGAAAAATCTTTGGAAGTTAATTTTAGTTTGCTAAGAGAAATCTTTTGGGATAATTGCATGTACCTTTTCCAAGTTTTCCAGTGGCACAAAATGTTCAGCAAGAGTCAGGAAATGATAGAAGACAGCAAACAGCAGGGTCTCCCGAGCATTTTTAAAACTGATGAAAACATTGAGAAAATCATTTGAATCATCTAGAATTATCAAATCCTGAACATTTTAATTATTGCAGACATGATCAACATTGTCAAAGAGACTGTACAGTAAATCTTATATGACTGATTTAACATGCGAAAAGTTTACAAAAATGGTCCCCAAAACCCTCAATCCAGAACAAAAGAAAAACCACAAAAACATTTGCGCTGACATCCTGAAACGAATTCAAGAGCAGCGAGTTTTCCTTGAAAATGTAATAACTCAGCATGTGACATAATGTATCGGCATTAGATTTTTCTTCAAGACCATTGTGGGAGTCAGACTTCTCTATTATTTAGTATTAACACAAACTTAGGTATTTTCACTATGAGATCACACACCTCAAAGTAACTAAACAGGGAATATTAATACTAAACATGGAAAATTAAGCAAATTTGGTCACTTTGCTGATTGTATTTAATTGAGCCATGTTTTTGTTTTTGTTTGAGCACAGGGGATGTCAACAAGGCCATAAAGTCTCTCCACAACTACCACCAAGTCTGGAAACAATATGGGTTTACTCCTGAATACTACAACATCCCCCAGGTAAAGGTGGGATCTTGGAATGTCTCCGGACAAATAGAAAACTGTTGAAGAAATTTCTACAACCTTGTGGTTCTCAGCTGAGGCTAGGATAATTAATTAATTCTCTTGGTCCGGAGAATTGAACAAAGCAATTATTTTCGGTCACTTTCACACAGTAAAAAAAAAAAGAGTATCTTATTAAAATGATTTAAGAATGAAATATAATTAATCTATATATGTTAATTTCTGGTTCTCAAGATTCTCTCTGAAATGTAATGAATAGCGAGCTGATTTTGCCTGTTTGCGTTTTCTTTTCCTTGATTGTAAAACATAAACATGTTATTATGAGTACAATATATTAATTGTATAGTGCCTATAATTTCCTATCAAACCCAATTGGAAAAGACCGTTGGGAAGACCTAGACGCAGATGGAAGGATAGCATTAAAATGAACCTGATAGAGGCAGGGTGTAATGAAATGGACTGGATAGAACTTACTCAAGGTGGCATACTTTTTTTAAGCGGGGCAATGAACTTTAAAGTTCCTAATGCAAGTAAGTATAATTGCCTATTCTGTTGGTTTTCACCTATTCAATTAACAAGAGCCTTAATGCGCTTTCGGGGCTTTGTCCTCCACTTTTCTTTTTTTTAGAGTTGGGTCGTCAAATCCACTATTTTATGAATCCGAACCTCCAGTTTACCTCCAAATCTCGAATCCGAATCTAGGAAAAACTTATGAACATAAGAGGAGATATAAATATATAATATCTAATAGAATAGAAAATACAAATAATAACTAAATGTTAAGATTCTTTCATATAATACATTCATACATTCAGTTAAGTGTTAAATTACTGGTCTGGGGTCTGATAAGTTCATCTTATAATTGGTTCTGAACCACCAATAAGCAGCAATATTGCTCTAAAACAAACTTTACTAGAAAAATTGAAGGGAAACAATCTTTTTAAGGATTTGAGGGTCCTATCCCTACTTTTTTCCATACAATTTTGTATACAGTTTGTTTCAGTTTTCTGAAACAGCATGCAATTGCAAGAGAAAAGTTTAACTTCTTCTGAAATTATGATAAATTTGAAATTTTGTCCTTTGACATTGTGTGAATTAGAACAAAGCTTTTCAAATCAATGGACAATTTTACTACTGAAAATTTAGAAAAGTACTGAGGATGATTTTTTTCCTAAATAGTTTTCCACTCATCCTCCATGAAAATTCAGGGACACTTCCTCTAAATTCAACTATTTTAATTCTAACACATTAGCATAGTTAGTACATATTTTAAAAAGAGGCGCTAGGTAATAGATTGTAGTAAAATTAATTTTATGTTGATTATTATTTGCTTGTATTTTTTTCTTTAAGTGCTTATTTGGGTGCCTAAATAAAATTTTTAATCCCTACTTGCCTGCCTAATTTAGGAATTTTTGGTGCCTAAGAATCCGCTCCCTAGTAATGATTACAATCATGTTGTTGATCCGACACCCAAGCTGTAAACACTGATGTGCAATTGTTATATCCAGGGGGAGGCTGGCTCCAACAGGGAGGGCTATCCGCTCCGTCCGGAGCTTGTAGAGTCTGTTATGTACCTATACCGGGCTACTGGGGACCCCTACCTGCTAGAAGTTGGCAAGGACATACTGCGCAGCATCCAACACAGCGCTCGTACACCCTGCGGCTATGCCACTGTGAGTTTACCCACGCCCCCAACAACAGGTTTGTTCTATTCTGACTCAATAAACCAGGCCTCAGAGCTGACCCGGTGCATCCTTTCTCCTGGAAAATACCAGTGCATTTCTTTAATATCCACGCCTCATCTTGTGTCATTAGATTGTGAATTTTTAAAGTAATGGCTTAGAATTTCTTAAAACTATTCTGCAATGCAACCTTAGCAATAGTTAGGATGTGGACTTTCTTAGTTAGGGAGATGTTCCTACCAGGGTTCAGATTCATTGATTCAACTCGACCAAAATGTTGTCCTTAGATCAAGAAAGTGAGGGAACATCAGGAGGACAGGATGGAATCATCCTTCCTTGCCGAGGTCATCAAATACCTGTATCTTTTTTCTGTCTTTAGATCAAGGATGTAAGAGACCACAAGAAGGAGGACAGAATGGAATCCTTCTTCCTAGCGGAGACCACCAAGTACCTGTACTTGCTCTTTGATCCTGACAACTTCATCCATAACAGAGGGCAGCATGGGACTGTTATCACCACCCCTTGGGGCGAGTGTATTATAGAGGCTGGGGGCTACATCTTCAACACAGGTAGTTTGGAATTTGGATGTACTGGGGTAATGTGTGATGATCATACAACACAGGAGGTCCTAAGCTATAATAACTGAAGCTTTGAGTGTCTGTGAAGGCAATGATTTAATAATTCCAAAATATCTTGTGTCATACAGAAGCCCACCCTATAGACCCAGGGGCCCTGCACTGCTGCAGTGGACACAGGCAGTCTGACGTACAGAGAATGTTAAGCAGCTCTAGCCCGGATGCTTTGAGGGGTGAACAACTTTCCACTCTCCGGTACCAACCCTTGGACCTGCAGAACACTGGCGCAACTGGTAGTAAACCGACGGACAATAAGGAGTTGATCAACTCCACTGATGATATACCAGACAAGAAACAGTTCTTCAAAACACTTGCAGCAGAGATCAGCGAAGCCATGGACACCATCAGATTGTCACTCAAAAAGATGGAGGACAAGGAAGATGAATACAATAAACCAGAATCCAACAAGGGAGTTGGCGACAATATTACAGAATCAAAGTCGAAAGAATTGAGTGGAAAAGCTGCTGGAAGGATCGATATAAATAAAATGGAAGAAAGTGATGTAATTATGTCCCTCCCACAGTCAGAAGCTTTAGGAAATGAAACTGAAGACATTAGCATAGGACACGACGCCAAGAAATTTACTTCAAAAGACTTTGATATCAAGACAAAGTTTCCAAACAAGGAAGACATTATTGCGTATCGTGCCGACGATAGTGATAGGGTCTATGCTGTCCGGACTGCCACTAAGAGTGACTCTCAAGTCAACTATTCAAAAAGTGACAACAAAGAAGAAGGTGACAATATCAGTGAAGAAACCAAGAACCCCAACGTTGCAGCATGGAGAACTATCAGGCGCAACGCGATAGATGAACCAACGGGTCTGCCGTCCTTTGTCACAGATTTCTTGCTGTCCAAGTCTCCATCCAAACAGCTGTTGGACCCCCAGCAGCTATTGGAGAAGATACGCCGAGAAGCGAGGTATAGACGGAATGCTACGTGGGAACAGAACTATGCTGCTTTGTCGTGCCAAGCTCAACCATTCCTTCAAAGGCTGGCAATGTCTGGAGAAATGTTTGGACACTCATAATTTACATGGTTGGCTCTCCTGTTAAGGGCCTATGGAATACCTAGAATTTTTCAAATTTCAAAAATAGTTAAATAACTTGATGTGTGCTCCTAGACACTATAACACACAGTATGTTCAGGTAACTTGAACACAGCTACTGTTACACCCTCAACCCTCATTGTTTTATTTATTCTTGTAAATGTTGGCCGTTGACTTAAGTATGTACGTATATAATAAGATTGTGGTTTGTATAAACCCTTTTTAATTTAATTTATTCACAAACACATTCTCAAAATATGTTTTTCTAATGTCTTGAAAACCTAATTGTCAATATTCTAACCTTAGACAGTTATCTATCTCCTCTTTTTAACAGTTCACTCTGGTGTTTTGTCCCTTTGTGGTCTTTATCAAGCAATATAGAAGAAAAACCTGAGCACACATAGCATTGCCATGACACTGTTGAGCTTCCCTCATTTTGAGAAAGTATTAAAGAATAAATATCAAATAATTGTTCTGCATGACTGACAGAAAATGTGCTTTTATTGATAGTCTAGCTATAATTATATTTATTTAAAAAGTAAAACATAACCCTTCTCCTTCATTCATGTCCACAATTGGTATCTTTTAAACGCATTCAAAATGGAAATCTTGAGTTTTTGAAATTAGTATGCTACATGTGTAATAAATTATCCAACTTTGGTTAGTTGCCTTAAACGGACAATTCTGCAGGGATATGGTGTGAACAAGCAAACTGTTATCTATAAACTTGTTAGATTTTAGTGAATTACCAACATGTTAGGAGGTCTTAAGGCATGGTTTTCTAAGAACTGTTAACAGTCGTGACAGGTGGTAGTGGCCGACTTCCACCTCTGAGTTTGCAATGGTTTCTCTAATTTAAAGTGAAAGTGTTTTCTTGTGATTGCATAACTGTCCTGCGAGATTTCAGTTGTAGCGGTCGGCAGTCAAGACTCCTCCTTGGAGCAGTAGAGTTGTGCTTGTGTTGCTCAGCATTACTCTCGATTATGTCACAACATCATTTTGAAAACACCATTCAGAAATATTATAACAATAACATGGACCTACACAAAACAGATGGTTGAACAAAGAAAGCTTTCTTGAAGCTTTCAAGTAGAAGCTGCAATGCTCATCATCTGCATTTAGCTATACACTTATGCTGGTTTGGTCTATAGCTTTGGCTTATCTTTTGACATGTGGTGGTGAAATAGAACGTATAAGTAGATAAAAAATTAATCAAATAATTCAAGACGTATTTTGCTTTATATGATCATGGGTAGAAAGATTACAAAGACATACAAATAAAGTGAAATTTGGAATTTTGGACGTGAAATTGGGAAACTACTTGAGAATGTGTAGGAAAATTGTGATTCTTAATCTTATGTTGCTAAACTAATTTCACTGTACCTTTTTCATCACATATTAGTACCCATTAGAAGTCCACGCATACTTCACTTTCACACTCCATTTGAATTTATGATTATATTAGAGGAGGCTCATAAGAAAACTATTTGCAAGCCCTCAATTTGCATCTGTACCCACAAACAGGGGTGCAGAATATGTTCAGAGATCCAATATTTCCCCAGAACATAACATTTTCATCAAAAATTTCCCCGAAAACCATAGCACTCAAAATAAAACATTGAATATTTTATAGAGGCTGAAGGGAATAAGGATTATTACCTACTACATAGTTTGGAAAATTCAAATCTAAATATATTTTTAATCATAGCTATTTTTATAGTACCTTCCTTATAAAAAATTTAGTTGTCTCCCAGAAATGACAACCTTCCCATTTACTTGTGTGCGTTACATATTGTTATTAATTGTTCATTGATACCAGTGGGCTTACCGGTGCCAACATTTAATTTTATATCTTGAGAGTAAGAGGCAATGGAGTGTAATTCCGGGAGGCCTTGGTTTAGTTGTTGATTTTCATAGACTTTTCATTTTTCGTAGACTCACCACTACTGCAAGGTCTATCACTATCAGCCACACTAGGGGAAATACTATCGCTATTTATGACTGAGTTTTTCCTGATCACATAATTTACGTTTCACAAAACTTGTAATACTCACTTGATCCTTACTTCTAGGTTTTCCTTGGGGATGTTTATTAGATACGTGATATCTGAGTTTATCATGTCTGCCACGCTATTCACAATAAGCACAGTTGACATCTATTTTGCTCTTAAAAATCGACATAGTAAACATTTGTTTCACTAAACCATCCAATTTTTTTATAAACATGTATCTATTGTACAATGTACAAACCTTAATAGGTTCACTAAATACAACAATTTCATGGCTACACAATTATTACAATACGCATGTCACGAGTTTAAATAAAGTGTGCGCACATTGCCGTGCAATTAGGCTTCGATATAACAGGTGACTGAATTCAAACTAAAACAAAACATCGTCTCACCCTTCCCTACCCTCCTCCGCCTGCCCGCCATAGCTACCAAACACCCGCTGGTAGGGTAGGTGACTGATGACTCATCACTCAATCACGACTTTAGCCAGGTTGAATTATTAGATTTTTTCTTTGCCCCTTGTCTCAACCTCTGACCTCTTATCTAGAACTCTGACACATTATCTTAGCTCCTAGACACCGCAACTCTTTGTGCTTACACCTACACTGCCTCCCTATGGCACATACTGATAGTGTAGGTGTTGAGTATCATCGGCCTTTGTTTTTCATACAAATGAAACTACCATATCAGAACCAGAATTACTAAAAACACCAACAAAATTGTTGGACTTTTCCCTGCCACAAATTTCCCCCGAACCTCGTTCACGCGCTCGGACATATTCTGCACCCCTGCTCACAACAGATATCTGCATCCACACTATGTTACTCTCATAGACTTAAAATAGGGCTGGGGGGCTCAGAATCCCCTTTTATCATAATATAAGCCTGAAAAATTCCTGTCATATATTATTAATTCTTATTGGAGAAGGGCTATTCTCAGTACGCAGCTTGATGAATGATTGTAGACAGTATAACTTGGCCGTGTTTAGAAATACACTGAACCATCATGGCAGCTATCGGTAACGACGAGTCGCAGCAGTCAACTGTTCCTAGGAAGCCCTGGCTTTAATGGTCTACTGACTTGGATCTTGGGGTATTTTTTGCTGAAGACATGAAACACTTTAGAGCAGTGGTTCCCAAACTCTTTTGTTTGCAGATCCCTTTTGGCTTTGTAAGATATCCACAGATCCTCACAACCTTGCTTGCATAAAATACAGTATGTATAGATGATTGCTACCCAAAATTTAAAAAGTATACTAAAATATAGTATTTTTCCAGAATGACAGAAAAATTATACATACAATATTATTCTAAGTAAATGTTTAATCTTACTTTATAGGGTACCAGTGTGAAGAATGGTGTTGTTTCTTCGTCTCACAAAGTCCTTTAAAGTTGGGAGAGATTGTAGACAACTGAATTCTCATGTCGGATGCAATGTCCAGTCTGCAACGATATTTAGATTTGGTTGCTGCATACCTTGAAAATCCAGCTTCACAAAGATAAGTTGTTGGAAATGGAAGATGTTTAAGTACCGCACATTTAGACACTTGTGGATATTCTTGAAGAAGACTGCACCAGAATTCAACCAGAGGAACTTCACTGAATTTCTGTTTCAAATCAGTATCAGATGTAATATCTACCATTCGTAATTTTGCACAGACATTGCATCCAGTTTCTCTGAAGCACAATATGGATTTCGTACCCAGTCATCGTCATCTGTAGAAGATGGAAAGTATTTCATAAACACTTGTTGCAAACCATTTAAATGTTGGACGATGCTGCTATGAATAATTTCTTTTGGGCTAGATTCTGTTTCTATCAAGAAGTCATTCAAAGTTTGAAAGCATTCATGCTGTCTTTTTTTCAACACATCTCTTCTAAAATTCAAGTTTACGATCAAAAGGCACTATTCTGTCCCTTGTCAATACCGACACACTCTTTCTTTGGTCCATAACATATTTAGTTCATTAATTCTTGTAAAAATGTCCGCTAAGTAAGCCAATTTTTGAAGCCAAGAGGTATTCACCAAACAGGGAGAAAGCTCAAATGGGTGATCAATCAAAAGAGAATAGATTTCAGAGAGAAGTTCAAAAACTCTAACAAGAACCTTTCCCCTAGACAGATAACCTTATTTCTTTGTGAAGTGGCAGTTTTGTATGTTTGCTTCCCATTTTTTTCGCAAATTAATTTAAACATAACTGGCATTAAGTGGCCTTGATTTAAGCTACTCGTCCACTGACTGCTTTTTCATCTGAATTATTTTCATCAGAAGTCAAACGAATAGCTGTGAATGAGCCGACATAATTGAAATTACTAGTGTGGGGTTTAGATATTAAGTTCATCCTATATTAATAATGGGTTTTGAGCCACTAATAAACACTATTAGAAATCATAACACTTTTTTTTTATGATTTGAATATCAAATCTAAAATTTTCTCTAATCCTTGAATCTCTAATATCCTTAAGGATTTGAGGGCCCATCCCTACTCAAAATACTCATCTCTCTTGCAAAATACATACTAGCCTCAAATGATTCATCCCACTTGCAAACTACCCTTCAGCCTCAAAGTACCCATCCCACTTGCAAACTACCCTTCAACCTCAAAGTACCGATCCCACTT
>CABFWO010008412.1:0-11269 GCA_902155825.1 Timema genevievae | reverse complement strand
CCCCCCCCCGCCTTCCACTCCCTCTCATCTCCAGACAGCTGAGGTCCAGCCGAGGGTCTCCAGGGATATCCGTGAAGGCTTTCCAGCAGGGTCACCACGCACCTGAAAAACTGGGAGAGCCGGACAAACACAAGAAATTTTGTAAAATCTAGTAAAAAACACTGGAATATTTGTTAATTTGGGACAGTTAACTGAAAGCTTTAAATAGTTGGTCTAAGTGAATAATTAATAAGCATGCTGATTTAAATATTTCTTAATACCCCTTAAACAGGGGTTGTGAAGTGAAAGAAAGATGTATTTCCTTGTCACGAGTTGTAAAACGCGGTACTAAAAAAAATAAAAAATAAGAGTTTGATTTGATAGGTACCTATTAATATATCCATCAAAAGCGACAGATTTAAATCACATGACTTCATATGCATAATATATTAAAATTGTTTCATGTAGCTTTTATAAGTGCAAAAAAAAAATCCTATCCGATTCAGACTTTACGTAGACACAGTTTACCTTGCTTTTTCCGCAAACTATCGAGCTACAAGATGTGAACTACAAGCTCTTGTTCGCGAACGATTGAACTATAAAAATGAATTGCTTATTACATTTAACCGAATCACTTTGAAATATTCCCATACCCGCTACAGTGACCGAACGGTCTAAGGCGTCACTCTCGCGTTATACTTATCTTCTGATGACGGGGTTTTAATCCCTGTTGGGTCTTCTGAGGGTGGTTTTTCCTAATTGGTTTCAACGCAAATGCAGGTAGACTCTCTAAAATTCTTACTTCCTCATTAGAGTAATTATCATATATTCGTATAACAGGTTGTAAGAGACAGTGTGGCGGTGATAAATAAACAAACTAGTCCCAACAATGAGCAGTCCTTCCGACCTCTAATATAGCGAGCGGTTCCAGGCATGGATCATTGCTCCGTCACTTTCACATTGGAGCCCCCTCCCTAGTTCGTGGTCGGAACAAATTGAAGGTGCACACATGATCGAACAGGACCAACACGAAATATATTTTGGGTGATGGGGGGTGAACCAGTGTTTTTCCCAACTCTAAGCATTTCGAAATAAGAAAAATTCCCAAGTGGCAAAGTGGAGTACTAGAAGGGAAATGTCGAAAACGGGGGGAGGTGTGTGCCAGGACCCAGATTTTTTTTAAAAATGTGGGGGGATAATTAAGCCTTGAACCGAGCTTTTAGGAAACTGTATTTTTTAATTTATTTATTTGTTCATACTGGATTTTTAAAGCTACAAGGCTTTTTTAGTGCATAATGAAATAACTTGAATTATTATTTATTTCAGTCTACCTGCATTTGAGCTAAATATCCAATTGAGTTTATATATATTTATTTATTTTTGCAGATATCGTTAAAATCGCATATTTTAGATTTAAAAAAAATTAACTTTATTACAGCGGTTTCCAACATTTTGTAGTTTATGACCACAACTTTTCTCTCTGCGGCCATCGTGACCCTTTGATAACTTAAAAGCGTTCAAATCCTAGTTTTTAAGTTTTTCAGTGTGTATTACTACCAGTTACCTACACCAGTGGGATAGGTAAAATTTAGAGGAAACGTACATTTATTTGCTTGGAGGGATATTAGGATAAACTACCCCTGGCTAGAATTAAAATCCTTACTTCACATTCACTAACAAACCCAAAAGAGCGTGACATTAAACCCGCTTGTCCACTAATGCTTGTTTTAATTTCTATAAAATGCTTATAATAATGATTATATCCAACTAATATGTATTAAAAGAGAATCAACAAGCCCAGGGCCGGTAGATGATTTTATAGTATGCTAGCAGCATTACAAGGCTGCCACAGTAAACAAGTCAACAAGAAGTTATTGGAATGGAATAGCCAAAAGGAACCTAAGCAGGAACTAGGTCGTTGCATATAACCCGAACGGGTAGTAAGACGGGGTGCTAAATAATAATAAAACTAGGTAGTTTTTAACACTTTAACACCTTACATTTCTATTAGAATTACGCGTCTTCCTATAAACAATAAACTCCTCGAAAAAGTAAATATAAAGCTAAAACACGCTGCGGCCCCCAAGTTTGAAACCGCTGCTTTTATTATAACACACTTGGAAGCAATATTTAAATAGTTAGCACCCTGGGATGTAGAACTCGCTCGTCACTTTATAAAAAAAATTTGGCAATTTGGCCCTGTTTATTTAAAAAAATTTTTAACTGTAAAATAAAGCAATAAAAAATTGAATTTATCGATATTTCCACAGTATTTTGATACCTGTCTACCAATGTCCTGCTTTCATAACCTCATGGAAGTTGCCCTAAAATGTTAATACTGGTACGTCAATAAACTATTCAAAACATATTGTAATTTAGCGCGTGAGAGTGAAGGGCCTTCCCCTGAAATTTTATTAAATAACTTATGGCAAATTCGAAATCAGCACTCTAAACAACATGGTTATACGTAATTTAATGCAAATCGAACACTAAATAACGAGTTTAAAAATGTATCCCAAATTTGAAAATGTTAAAGGGTGAAAAAACCTATGAAAATTATAAGAGTTGTAACAATGTAACACAGTCCTATTACTCCTCTTCCTTCATTGTTGCTTTGAGCCTATTTAAATTGCTTTCATGAAAGCCTATTTTAATAAACAAACAAACATTTCAATAAACAAACATTTCAAACTAGTATGTAAATTTGCTAGAAAAATTAGTGTATATTTCAGAAGTCAAACATTAACATTAACCTGATTGTACTCATTTCATTAGTCAGAGCTTTCGATAAGAAAACAATAAAATGTTTCATAACATTCACTGCATTTATGCCTTCAAAATTTAATAAAGCCCTAATTAAGGCATTGGCTGTACAACATATGGTCATTTGAATCATAAAACTGTGACAGTCTAGCAGCCACGAAAGTCACAACTAAAATCACTAAACCATAAATAAAACATGGCTGACAATGCTGCCACTTCAAGCATTGCTGGTCGAGTGAACTCTTGCTACTGGCAGCTCATGTTCCCTTACAATTCGTTTCCATACAGCATTCGGCATACACTCACCGGCCGTTGTCTCTGCCTACTGACAACGGCGCTACTAGACCGCTTGATTAACTAAGATTTCTACAATTTCCTTTCAATGTTTTATGATTTTTGAAGTTGGGATTTTTCGTAAAGTAGGGATTAACAGTTGGGAAATTTTAAATTTGTTAGTACAAGAATGTGGTTAAATACTTTCATAATAGAAAGTAATGTGGTACAGAATAAGCTTAGAATTTCCCAACTCCAGATCTCAAATCTCACAAAATTCCCAACTTTCAAGCTTTTAACCAACATTGGTGAGGAGGTGACACCGCCCCACCCCCGGCGTGACGCCCCTGCGGATAACTTGTCAAAAGTTTGGATTCAGGCGTGAACGAGCAGCTCATACATCATCGAAATATTCTCTCCAAACGTACACTCAACCCTAAAACTACTGATTCACAGCTATTGAGGGTGTTTGCATAGAGACGACTCAAAACTGAAACAATTCCTGATTTTTACTACAAGTTTTTTTTATATTCAAAAGTAGGAATTGGTACAATTCAAGATTTTGTTTCAAACGAATAATTCATCTAAACTTACCCTAAATCTTGGCAGACATTATTAATTTGAGAAAAAAATCCTTAGTATTTGTAACAATTCAGACTTCCCTACAGTATCCAACATGCAACCAAAATACATTACCACGTTGGTACTTTTCAGGGTTTATTAACGCCAAATGATGTTTTTTTAAAACAAAATCTGGAATTGTTACAATTCTGAGTTGGTACTTTTGAGGTGGGAGTGTAGAAAAGGCGAGAAAAGGGCAGTTTTTTTTTGCTGTTTTTATAGCAAAACTTTTTTGGCCAAAATAAAGAAAATATTTATCCAGTAGAAACATAGATTTTAATTTTCTTCATATGATTATGTCAACATTTCTTGAATATCTGTCAAGGGTATACTGGAATTTAATGACAACTTTTTTTTTTCATTTAAAAAGTTTGTAAACAAATGCCGTTATGCTCAGTCATGACAGATATTCAAGAATTGTTGATATCACCATGTGTAGAAAATTAAAATCTGTGTTTCTAATGGATAAATATTTTATTTATTTATTTGGGCAAATAAAGTTTTGATATAAAAATTGCCAAAACACTCCCCTTAACTCGCGTTCCCTACACGTCCACCTCAAGCTCATAAAGTAAGGACTTATGTCAGGACGGTACGTTACGGTAACTTAAAATTCACTTAACCTAAAGCAGCAAAGTGTGTGATAAAGGTTCATGTACCGTAACAACTGAAGGAGATTAGGTTTCAAGTACATGCAATATAGCTTACTACTAGAGCTCAAAATAAAGCTGGGTTTTCAAGGGGTCAATTGTATGGCCGTGTATTTGCCTGAATTTCTTGACCAGTCCACGTCTCTGGCAATCCCACAGTGCATTTTCTAAGTCAAGTGCAATATCTTATCATGCCAACATCGAGTGACCTAGTCTACGCCCAGATGACTGTACATGACTGAAGGAGTCGTTTGTTTTCCGCCCAGGAGGATAATATGCGATCGCCGCCGGTATAAGTCGTGCACGATCGAGGGTTCCCACCAAGTACACGACTGATGTGACCGTAAGTCGTACATCTGACCCCGTGCGAATCCACCTCAAAGGCCACAGTGGTTTGGTGTTCACAAGACGCAGACAAGCGAACCATGCCGAAGAAGGCGTCTACACATCATAAACACATAATTGAAGTGCTAAACAGTCCGTGTTGACGTAGCTCGCAAAACTATTGGCTGACAAGAACACATGGTACACTTCATTTCACTTCACTTCACATCACGTAACGTGAAAGTACTCCCCTGGATAACTCCTACTGTGAGTGTCACATCAATGTTAAGTTTTAGTGCATTCGGGCGGCTTCCAATTAAATACGCGTGGACAGCCTTTACGTCCCAATACCTTGCGTGAACGTCAATTTGATTGCGGTACCGGCATAAGGAGCCAATGTTCTGTGACGTCACCGCTTTAACTGAATATAACCTGCTTTGGTAGCCACGTGGCCTAAGGCGTCACTCGTGTGTCACTAGGCTACCGATGACAGGAAGATTGGGACTCAAATTTCAGGTGGGTGTAATGAGGGTGGTTTTCCCAAAATGGTTTTCCACACTCCGTCCACGCAAATGTGGGTACACTTCCTCTGAATCCATAGCTGAGCACGTCAGTCGATCTCCGAGCCAGCCCTGCTGACCCCTCTTCCCCAAAACCCCAGTTGAACAAGGGAGTTGAGAGGAACGGTATGGCGGTACTGGCGACATTTCTGGCGTGTAGTAAATGTCAGCTGCGACGGGCTCTGTTAGCTCGAGGAGGGGCGGGGGCGGTAGACGGATCGAACGAGAAATGTCACGACCGTGTCCGGCTCGCAAACACTGCCTTTTATCCAGTCACCTTTCCCAATCATGGCCCTCAAAACACCCAGGAGAAAACTCTCGTCCGGGCATATTGATTCTGTAAGGCCCCCCCCCCCGAACTCCTCAGGGACTGTCGGCTGGGAAATCGGAGGAACTTCTCCAAAGATGTCTTGCAACGGCCTAGAGCGCTAAATGTTCTCGTCTTGAAGTGCTCTCTATGGAGGAGTAGCCAACATTGACAAAACATCACTAGAGTTATCCTACAGCTGTTACAGATGAATACATGAAAGTATATTTTGTAACGTTTTGGACTCTCACTAATATCTTTTTTAGCACTGCGTCTTACAGCCCGTTTGGGTGATACGCATATTAACCCTACCTGTGATTAGGGCTGGAGAAGGTAGAATACCTACTAGAGGAAGTTTTACTCGCATTTGTGTGGAGGGAGGGTTGAAAATAATTTAGGGAAGAAAACACCCCAGTACACCCGGCTGGGATTCTAACTCTGATCTCCCGACACTGGCAAAACCAGACACAACGATACAGATGCCTTTGTCCGCGGGTCCACAGAGGTTTGGGGAGAGTAATAATAATAATAAGCGTGCCTGCCGGACAGGGAATAATAATAATTCTAAGCAGTTGGTACCGACACGAGAGCTTTGTTCAAAATATACTATTTATAACAGTGATTTCGTGAGACTTTCTATTTATCTTTTCAATGTTTCCCTCACTATTTTATTTTGTAGACGCAATAAACCAACTTTACGTGTGTGTGTGTGTATGGGATAGATACGTGAGGTTGCTGCCGGGGCGTGGGAATAGACATACTCTCAGGATGTTATATATTGCCTTCGAGCATGCATGGTGCTTTAGGCACAATCATATGTCTAGGAATTACGTTTGTGGGGAAGTAATGGGACTGCAGGGCAAAGGGAATTCCTCCTCTCCCCCTCCTTCCATTCCAAATCCGCAAGCAAATAATAATAATTGGTAAAAACAATAAACACATGAAGTAAAAATTATAATATAAGAGCGCCAAAGAAGTGTCGGATCTACTGAACTATATTTTAAAGGCGGAAAACAAATGACTCCTTTAGTCGTGGACAGTCATATGAACGTAGACCTCAGATCCAGGTGCGTTTGTTGTTGACAAAGTGGAACCTCGGCTGAGGAAATACCCGGTGGGAACGGCCAGAGTCGTGGACTAAGGACTGTTCAAGATATTCAGGCATATACGGTGGCTGGCATCGCTTATGGTCAGAACTAGGGAGTATAGTGGTATCTACAACTGGCCCTGTAAGAACCCAGCCTTAGACTAAGATTACTACTTGATATACAAAATATTTATAGTCATACACGATTTATTAAAAGTGCCATTAGCATTTCCGATTGGAAAAATTAGTATAGGAATAATAACTTCGATATGTCTTATATGCTTCCCTCCTCCCTCTAAAGTAAAATTTTGGGTGTGCCACTGCCCCAAGGCCGTTCCGACAGGGGCTTATGTGAGGTATTAAGATGGGATGGAAGGGGACGCGAGAAAAGGCCAATTTTTTGCATTAAAAAAAATAGAAAAATATCTTTTTGGCCAAAATAAATTAAATATATCTCCAGTAGAAACAGAGTTTAGTTTTCTTTACATGGTGATATTTAACAGGTTGTTGAATATCTGTCATGATCATAGCGGAATTTTACGAGAAACTTTTTAAATGAAGAGATAATGTTATCATTAAATTACAGGACACACTACAGATATTCAACAACTGTTGATAGCACCACGGGAAGAAAATTAAACTCTTAAGTTTCTTCTTGAGCAATATTTGATTTATTTCGGGGGAAAAAAATGCTATAAAAACTGCAAAAACAATGGCCTTCTCTCGTGTCTGCTTCCACCTCACCTTAAGCCCTTCGCGTTACCAATAATATATATTTATTTTTCCTCCGCAATGCCCAAGTTATTAGATTATTGAAATCTTACAAAATTCGTTGCTCCTTCAACCCTAATCATCCCGACAACTTAATAATTAATCGATTATTACCCGCTTCAATGGCCAAACGGTCAAAGGCGTCACTTGCGTGTTAGACTGGCCTTCTGAAGACTGGAGGTTGGGATTCGAATCCCGGTTTGGTATACTGATATGTTTTTCACCCATCCTCAACATAAATGCGGGTACTCTTCCTCTTAAACTCAACCTTTCTCATCCCCAACACATTAAACGTAATTATTAGATAGGCCTATAGCCCGAACGGGTAATAAGACGCGGTGCTAAAAAATAATTACTCCATTCCACCCCATCTTAATTTCTCTTTTTAAGATCATTCGACCATAAAAATTTCGTCGCCCAATTTTAATAAGTGTATTATAAGCTATAGATAGTGATTCAATAATTTCAAATCATTACATTTCACGAGTTATAAGGAGTTATCCGACACCTTAGTTCAGTCGGTAACGTGTCTGTCAACTGAGCTAAGGGTCTTGAGTTCGATTCCCGGCATGGCCGAGAAATTTATCACTAGGGACAGGTGGGTTTACCCTTTCACATTGATAAATTAACGGCCCGGGATCTGGATGTTGTGCCTGTCCTAGTCTTAAGTTAGATTATAAGGCATATGAAGCTACGACAGGCCTAGCCAGCCGGTAGTGGAAAATAATAAATATGACTTGAATAAAAAACTGACCCGGACTATAGGCTGGAAACAATAATGGATGTAGAGTTATAAGGGGTCAAACTCGCTATTTTATGCCTTTTGCGTCTCATTGTTAAGGTAAAGAAATTATTATTATTATTATTAGCACCGCGTCTTACTACCCGTTCGGGTTATACGCACTTACGCTAATGTGTGATGGTGGGGTGATTGTGAGATGAAATGGAGGACCTACAGTTTAACGTGGAATCCGAACCACGGTGGAGGCTTGGCATTCCACACATTCACAAGTTTTGATTAATACACATCTTGTCAGAGGTGAAGGAAGGGTTTGGCAATCAGATAAATCTGTGCCGGGACCGAGGATTGAACCCCGGACCCCCAGCATAGAAGTCCGACACCTTACCCCTAGACCACCAGGTCACCATGAGGTAGTAAAGAAATTAATGTCTGTGGCTGAAATTTAGTATAATTAGACATTCATACAAAGTGTACAGAATGATATATTTATATAATACTTGTATTATTAATATTGTAAATAAGTTTCTTTCTCTATTTGTTTTGTTAAAGTGACTTTGTGTTTTAAAATGTTTCTCGTGGAGCCTTGACATAAAAAAATAAAATACAATATTGTATATGTGCGTTGCACTTGTTCATAATGCAGTATACACAGGAGGAAGGATCGGCGCGCCATGTGTGCACCAATTTCTCCTTGTATTCATTTATTTACGAGAACTAGCAGAATGCTCTTGGCCCCCAGCCTCATTCTCTTTCTCTCTCACACACACCGCGTACCCCTGTTTCTTTAGATGATCCCACGGGACGCGGTGTATCCTGTTGCTCGGGCCAGTTTATCATGTCCATCTCTTTTCCCTTCACACACTTCTCCTTACTCTTGAAATAGTTTTTTTTTAATATTTTGCGAGCCAAGGAATGAAACGCGACTCTTTAAGAAGTGTGTCACAAATGGAGGCATCAACCGTGCAGTCTTGAGTGGTTGGACTCGCATTGCACTTATTCGGCCGTGGTTCGGTTTTGAATCCCATCCGGACGGACGGATTTTTATCATCCGCTCCACGCTAACGCGGGTGAACTTCCTTTAGACCAGCGATATTTTCGAGATTCAAAACGTCAAATTAAGCTATTTTAACCAACTTGTGAACAAATTTAACTAGAAACGTCGAAAAATATATAATAATTGTCATT
This sequence comes from Timema genevievae, assembly GCA_902155825.1. Lineage (NCBI taxonomy): Eukaryota > Metazoa > Arthropoda > Insecta > Phasmatodea > Timematidae > Timema > Timema genevievae. Next base: position 2,007 of record CABFWO010008412.1, on the reverse strand, counting down.
TATAGTGGTTTTGATTGGACCAAAAATAATAGAAATCGTAAATTATGCACTTGAATGAAGATTTTACTCATTTGGAGCACTTTAGAGTATCAAAACGTCAAATAAAGCTATTCTGACCAACTTGTGGCCAAATTTCACTAGAAACGTCGAAAGACTAAAAAATTGTCATTTCTAGTGGTTTTTATCAGACTAAAATCATCGAAATTGTTAAAATAGAGCTTGATGAGAATTTTACTGATTTGGAGTACTCTGAGATTCAAAACGTCAAATAAGTTACTGATTTGGAGTACCTCAGAGTATCAAAACGTCAAATCAAGCTATTTTGACCAACCTGTGACCAAATCCTTTTTGGTTCACGTACCCCTAGACATAAGGCCGGATTAAGGTGGGGGCCATGGCCTCGGGCCCCTATAAAGCCAAAATTACAATTATTTTATCTAAAATGTTAGAAATGTTTTTTTTTGTGAAATAATTATTTGAAAATGCAATAAAGAGATAGTATAGCTATCTCTTTCATTCCAACGAGGATCACCAAACGCTGCCACATGCAGAGGGAGTCGAACTGGAACCAATAGCTGGAATTAACAATAATTTTTAAGGAACCAGACCTCCACAGAAACCATGATAATGAATGCAATTATGATTTGAACAGTAATTGGAACAAATTTTTTTTTTAGTTTGGTTCTTATCATTTCATACAGGGTCTAACTTTTAAAACCACTTTATGCTTCTTTCTATTAATTTTAGTTATACATTTTTTTCATATTACAGATTTAAAAAAATATTTCACAAGTGGCCCCCGCCCCCCGCATTTCTTGATCCGCCCTTGCCCAGATATCTAACTTTGTACCCTCAAAGTTGTTGGTGCACAATGCAAGTTGTACATATTCTATAATTTCATCTTAATAACTAAAATACAAAATAATATATTAAATAATAAGTTTTAAATGATATAGGGTTTGTATATATTTTTTAAATTTTACATATCCCATAAGGAAAGATGTAACACCTTGTCTTATACTTATGACAAAGGCTCATAAGAGTTAAGAGTTTAAGAAAAAAAATATTTTTCACTCTCTTCTTACACACATGTGGGCACATTTCCTCAAATTATATATATATATAGTATATTCTATCATTCTACAGATGTTAGATGATGTCAATTTTGACAACTCTAAAACAAATATCTTGTTAGTTTTCAAATGATGACTAGTTTATTTTTATTCTTTGACATCTTCTATAAAGTTATTACTTAGGCCTGCTGAATCTTTATTTTGTGTTTAAATATATTGGTTTTACTACTATACTAAATACATACTTATGAACACACTTTATACATCTATTATATGCTATTATGTTAATTTACACAACCCTTTTAAACACTGTTTCATTAATGAAACTCTATGGTATGTTTCGTAGACCCTTTGAATATTAGAAAGCATTATGACGCCATTCAAGTAACAACTATATTGAAACTGTTGTTGAACTTGGTATACCTTTATAGTTGGGGGGTGGAGGCGTAACGAGGTGTTTGATTGGTGGCTACTGCGTATCTCTCTCTCCATTATCGGGATTGCTTGGGGAGTATGGGCATTTCTCACCCTCATACTCTCTGACCTACCTCTCGATATTTCATAGAATCATGAGGGGATACTGTTACCTCGGTCTCACGCTTGCTAACCTACCAAATATTAATAAACACATTGATTGTTTGCAAGCATTCTTATCACCAAAGCCTGGCTTTTGATTAGGTACTTAAAAATGACCTAAAGATTCTAAAAAATTACTTCAAATTTTCAAAAAAATATCTTATAAATATGAACAAAGGGTCGTGATAAATGCGCACAACTAAATCACAAACGTGCTTTACATATGTAAGCTAAAAAAAATTAGCAATTAAACGACTTTAACAACTACAGTGAAACCTTGGATTGCGAGTAACTTGGTTTGCGAGTGTTTTGTAAGACGAGCATAAATTTTCAATAAATTTTAACTTGATAAACGAGC
>CABFWO010008411.1:0-18009 GCA_902155825.1 Timema genevievae | reverse complement strand
TTTTTTTTTGTACTTTATAAAACTGAAATAATATTTATGTTGTATTTATGCCATAAATTAATTAAAGAGAGAAGCTCTCTCTCTGATTGGATTCCTTTCTCATTTAAATATTTTTCTTTACTTTGTAACAAAATATAATTTGAGTTGGATTTGTATGATTATGCTTAGTTGAATAAATCCCCTATGTCATCTTGTCTTTTCAAAACTTTGATGTGTATTTTTTGCAGCAAACTCTTATGTCAAATGCAACAAACTTGTAAGTCAACATTCTAGCATTTTATTCATACAGCAACATTGTATGTCAGTTTTTATTTTATGCAGGGTTTGAAAATTATTTTTGTTATCATTTTCAAATAGTTTTTGAATAATAAAAATTAATTTAGTAATAATAAATTTACCTTTATTGATTTTCAAGATACTAACATGTTTTTTGGCTCTCCTGTAAAATTTACTTTTTTGACATACGAGGTTGCAGTTCAACACCATCGTATGGTTACTTCTCGCCATCAAAGAAATTACGTGCTAGTTAAGAGTCCAGTGATTAATCATGTTTTGTTGTTTTTTCCAAGAAAATCACTTTGATTGAAAATTTTTCTAATTGTGTTTTATTTTCACTTTGGTAGCGCCACCCTTCATTATATTTGTTCAAATGGAGCATTAAAGCGCCCATTTCAGAGCGATGTATTTACTGGTTTGCATGACCAATTCGCGTAACCTATAAAGCCTCGTAAATACATCGCAGGAACAAGCGATTTATTTTATTGTGTAAAGGAAGGATGTTAAGGTGAGACCTGCTCCTAATTTTTTTTTCTACTTATTTTTTTTTTTATCATTTGTTAAAATATGCTAAAATTGACTATTTTTGACACAGCCTAAAAATTTAATAACGCAGCGTTTCGACTTTTTATAAAAGGAGTTATCACTTTTAAATTCTTTAAGACCAATTTACTATAAAAATATTAATAATCCAAAGCTGAATTATCAAGTAATTTGTTATCTACTTATAGGCTGTAACGCTAAAATCTCGCCTCGTGTTACTAGGGTTATCTCTGAATGGAAAACTGAACTATAGAGGGGTGACACCAAGAGTTGGTTAGTCCACTTCCATCTGTTACCTCGCTCCGGCTGACACACAAGACATTCCCACACCAGTCATCACTAAAAAAAACAAGCCCAAACCAAAATTCAGGGTCAATTTTGATCCAATCCAATTTTAGTCGTCACTGTTCCCTATAAAGTGAAATAGTGACGTGTGATATCGGATCACGTAATCACCTTGTTCAGTGCAGTAATGATGACGAAACAACGAACCCGGTACCAGCAATGTTTTTATCTGACGTCACAAAAGTGGCTTCCAGCGTGTAGCCACGAAAATCTTTCAAAATATGTATGTGTAGCACATATGAGCATACGACTTATAAACTAACTTAATTCTATAACAGACACAACACCCGACTCCGGCCGTTAATTCATCACTGAGAAGTAGGAAACCCACACTTCAGCAAGAGTCAAACCTAGGACCCACTACCTAACTGGGAAGACACGGTAAAGACTAAGTTAAAGTGTCAGACTAACATGTTCCGTCAATTGTCCACATTTATGTGAACCGTCGTAAAAGGGGTGAGGGGGTATGAAGGTAGAGTGAGGGATGTATCAAAACTTTTTTTTTTAACAATTTAATCAGCAGGTATGTCGATTAAAAGGTTACTCTTGTCTAAATACTTTCATCACACGATAAACATCGGAAAGCGTAGCAGAAAAAATAATCCGATCGTAATTTTTTTTTCTCTCTCTTTTGTCGCCTTTTTTTCCCTCTCTCAGAGTAATTAATTACAGAGCTGCCCGTTATCTGTCCTTGTCTGTACAGGTCCAATTGCGACACTGACAGAGAAGTGGGCGTCTGGTCGGGCGTCCCCGGAGTACCAGGTGTTGGGGTAGAGTAGTTACTTGCGTTGCATAAAGTGGGCGTCTCTAAACTAGGAGAGGTATTTATATCTTAGTCTTGGGAGTCTACCAATCTCCCAGTTTACGAAAAACAAGATAAAGTGCTCGCCTCAGGACCCGATGATCGTGGGTTCAAACCCTGCTGGGATCGACGGATCTTTCTTGAGCTATAGGGGAAGTAGAGTCGTTGATCCCGTGTCGATTGTGGCATGTAAAAGTTCTCTGGAAAGTATGTTAAAATACCTTAACCGGCAAAATTTATAGTCTCTTTCGCTCTCGATCATAGATATGCTCGTGTGTTGATATGATCAGTCGGTTCAGAAGATGCACAAATACCTCAAATAGTAATAATAATAACAAGCAATTCAAGTCAAATGAGGGGATTTACTGACCTCTTGATCTCGACTATACAGAGTGTACCGTAAAATGTGGTATTCACTTCAGTGGTTGACAGGCGAAACAAAAACAATTAAACATATTTATATAAACATTTGACCCATTTATTGATAATGTAAAATATTAACAAGATTTATACATATTTGTTTTTAGCACCGCGTCTTACTAACTGTTCAGGTTATACGCACGTGTACTAATTAAGCTACTGTGTTAGGGAAGAGGAAGGTTGAATTTAGAGTAAGTGTACCCGCAATTAGCGTGTAGGGAGAGTGGAAAACCATTTTATAAAAACTATCATCATTACACCCGACCGGGACTTAAACAACAATCTCCCTGTCATTGGCAAAAAAAAAATTATTTAAACAATATTGCTAGAGCCATTTTAGAACAATTTCAATATTTTCAGAAACGTCCCATCCTTAAAATAACCTAAAATAAATTATTTAATAACCTGTTCACAGTGTTATTTATTATGTAAAACACTCCTCAGATAACCATTTTGAACACGATCGCTAAAACCATTTTATAGCACTAACACATTTTCATAAATCAGTAAATTACCCTTAATTTTAAGCCTAAAACCGCAATTTGACCTTGAGATCCATCTAAATATCAAGTCTAAACAACATCCCTCACACCGTTCCGGCTGTTGCCCTAGCTATAGACAATGATTAGGGTATGGATAAGCCTGACATTTAGTCCGCGTGTCCACCGGTAAAAGTAGGGCTACACACACATTTTTATTTTTATAGCACCCCCCTCCCCCCTTTCCCGCTCAACTATCTACATTTGAGGTCAATTGAAATAAAAATAAATGTATTTATTTAGTTGAGGTATTTAACGTGCACTTTCATAACCGAGTGACTATATCAGCACACGAGAATTTCTATGAGCGAGAGTGAAAGGGCCTACGAATTTTGACGAGTAAGGAATTTTCAAATACCTTCAAGGGTTCTTTCATATACTACAATCGACATGGGACCGACGGCTTTACTTTCCCTCCGAAGGAAGTTGTGCTATGGATTTTTATCTCTCAAGAAAAATCCGTCCACCCCGACTAGGTTTGAACCCACGAACATAAGAGTCCTGAGGCGAGCACTTTACCCCAAGACCACCAAGGCCAACCAGTTAATAAAAGTCTCCCTTTGTTGAACACATGAAACGGCCATTAAAATACTGTGTTAACGTATCTTTCAAATGTCTGACGAAGTAATTTATTAGAGCCAAAGCACATTAAGTTAGATGTATATCTCTACGACAAGATAGTTACATTTATGTTCGAAGTGACACGCACCTATAAATACCAATATTCCTAACGAGAGGAAGGCAAGAAGGATTCATTTTACAACCATACCAATTGAGTTCAGGGGTAGGGTAAAGCGCCAACCACTGTATGGCAGGTTGGAATCGAACCGGTGACTTTGAGAACCACATAATACGCGCGTCTACCAAGGTATCCTCGGGAATTAAGTGTGGTTATCGAGATGCCCCGCTTCTTGTGAAAATGTAATTAAGATAATATGTTGGTTTTGGGGTGGTTAGGTTTTCACAGGATGGTGTGGAGAGGGTGGTTTAGGAGCGTGGGAGGGGCGCTACTTCGCAGTTTCGCGACTACAACCAAATAACTGTGTTTTTTAAAACAAAACTGCGGTATGGTCACGTTTCATATATATATATATTTGTGTGTGTGTGTGTGTGGTTGTTTATGTGCATGATGGATCAAGTAATTGGACCAGCATTACTGTAATTGCGACAGGCCTCAGGGCTAATTTTGCTGATACTGATTAATTACTCTTTACGCTTGTGGGGAAACGCCCGCTCACAATTCGGACCTTCGTCGTTTACGTTGTACGAGGTTGGCGGGGTGTATTTATATGGAGTGTACAGTCCGTTCCGATCTAAACTGAACATAATAAAAATAATTATGAGATTACGCACGCGTGTCAGAAACAAATGGGCCATAGATCATAGTTTTTATTTGGGGTATTTAACGAACACTTTTTAAAAGCATAAATCGTATTAGTAGACGGAATAAAACGAACCCGTGTACATATTTTTAGCACCGCGTCTGACCACAGTTTCAGACTATACACTTCTGTAATAATCACGCTAATGAGTTAGGGATGAGTAAGGTTGAATTTAGGGTAAGTGTGCCTGAATTTGCGTGGAAGAAGAGTGGAAACCCAACTAAGAAAAACCCTTCAGTAAATCCCGACTGAGATTTGAGCCCCGATCTCCCATTAGCAGTCTATTCTATTGCGAGAGTAACGCCTTAGACCATGTAGCCACCGAAGCAAGTGTTAGCGATATAACTGCATCAAATATAATATTCGTAAATTGAAAAGTAACAGCTGGACATGAGCTAGATTATCGTGCCCCGAAGTCATTTTTCAATTTACAAATATCGGTATGTGACTTACAAACTAGGTTAACCTAGTTCAGTACGCTTATTACTTCATACTCTGCCCTAGCGCTTAGACGCATTCTTATTGGGTGGCATTTCAAAGCTGTAAGCAAATAGTACTGTATATATCATCTCCGTAATAACGTTTCTAGATGTCAGATAAGTTTTTTCTTATGAAAATTGGTTTGATGGTTGAGTTGCCATGTTTTTGTGAACAGGATACAAAGTTAAAGGCTTCTGTGAATTATGAAACCATGTCTGGAATTTTTTTGAAAATTGTATACTTTTTACTCTTTTTTATAAGAACCGAGTTTTCATCGGCTGTGTATTAAAAATGTCAATATTGCCTGATAAATATTCCTCCGTGAAATATTTCAAGTGTTGAAATAAATATTGAAATTAATGTCGTCACTGATATTTTGGTTTACATAAATTTATCAAATAAATCTGCTAGCCTCTACTTTCAAGGTCAAATTTGATTCTGTCCACTTTGTGATTGGAGACTTGTTGCAGCTTTTAAAAAATCACGCATTTAAAAAAAAATGTCGTTTGCATTTTTAAAAATATAGCTCACGCCAAAATGAATTCGAAAGATATCACCATGTCGATATAGAATTAAAAATATATTTAAAGTTTTATAGTTTTATATCGCATTGTATGGGGAAAAAAATTAGCACCACTTCTTACTACCTGGTCAGTCTATACACATAAATGATAATTTATTATAATAGGGTAGGAATGAGGAAGGAAGCATTGTAGAGGTAATATACCCGCATTTGCCTGGAAGAAGAGTTGGAAAACATTTTGAAAAAACTATCCTCAATACAGATGAGGATTCGAACCCCGATCTTCCCGTCATCAGCAGGCTAGTCTAACACGAGAGTGACTCCTTAGAGCATTTGCCCACTGAAGCGGGTAATATATACTAATTACACTAAAGTGCTAAGGATGAGGAAGATTGAATTTAGAGGAGAAAGAGTGGGAGACTATTTAGGAAAAGAGTGCCCTCAGTACACCCTATGTGATTCGAGCCCCTATCTACCCGCCATTGGCCTTGGACCATTCAACCATCGAATTGGGTCCATGAAAAGGTAGAATAAGTTCATTTTCAATTAATTTTAACACAAAATACTGCCATTCTGAGATTAAGGTGAATGATAATAACTTAGATTGAGATCGTGTTGTTTGCGCCCGCCTGAAATAAACCGTGTTTCCGCCCGCGTCGGCTGGTCAAAGCCTTGATTCTAGCAACTGGTATTCATTAAGAGGATCTTCATGACGTTTATTTTTCGCTCTGTCCTGTTTCAGAATTACTAGTATGGAGGAATGCCGATATGTTAGGTTAGGCTAGGTTAGGTTAACCATTGACCTGAATGCTATATTCTGCCGGGAAAAAATAAAACAAAAATAAAATGTTTTCATAAATAAATATAGTATAAACAAATGTTGTAAATACAAACTTTTACCCTCCTTAGAACGATAAGCGGCATTTGAATATACAGTGGACGTGAACACACACGGGTGCTAGCACCTACACATTTTTCGACCGTGCCGGACTAAAACCAATTACCATTCTGGAAAAAAAATAATTAAAAATGTAACTCTTACGAAATATTTAGTAAAACCTGGGGAAAAAATTTAACAAAAATTAAATGTTTTCATAAGTAAATATGATACCAATTGTTTTTAATATTTTTCCCAGGGTGCAAACACGCACGGGCGCAACCAACATGTGACCCTTAGATCTAACCTTACTCAAACAAATAAAGTCATTTTTAATAGGGTTGCATAAAAAATATGTTTAAGATAATGGAGGCTGTTTGAGTGTTTTTGAAACTTCAGAACTGACTAACCTAAAATAAATAACGCAGTGTGAGGGTATTTACCTTCGAGTGGGCGGTGTCCTTAAGCTGCTGACATAAAAGGAAGGTTTATTCACCTGTATACTAGATACACACTCAATTACTGTTCTAGTTTATACATATGTTCCTGGACAAGTTTTCTTGCCGTGGATATTTAACTCCACGCGTCACGGCTCTACCAATTGAGTTATCCAGGGACTAGCCAAGTGTTGAACACATTATCTCGCATATCTCTCTCAAGAATCCAGACAAACCTGCACAGATGATCGTGCGATCTAAAGCGTCAAGTTTGAAATATCGTGGATTTCCAGTGAATAAAAGGTCAAGGTTCGAATCTCGAAAGGGTGGTAATGGGATTGTGGTATGATGGCTCAACCTGGTGTTCCTATCCTATATACACTCTAATTAGGGTAAACATTTTCTAAGTTTCCCTCCAAATCTGACACTACCCTTTATGAAAATTGCTAAACGCATCGGTGGACACTCGGGCTAAAGCGGTTAACCTCGTCTGGTCTAGTTTGCTATTGATGGAGGGGTTTGGGTTCTATTCCCGGCCGGGTGTACTTAGATGATTTTTTAAATAGTGTATGCTCTCTTTACGTAAACGTGGGTACATTTACTCTAAAGTTCAACCTTCCTCATCCCTTCTCTTACTGGTGGTGAGTGGGACGCAGTGAAACAGTTTGAGGATTACAATTTAAAGGCTACTGCGAACAGCATAGCATCTGGTAGGGTTAATGAGTTTAAATATTTAGGAACAATTTTAACTAGTAAATATAATAGAATGTAAATTAGTAAAATAATATAGTTGAAAAATGTATGCTAGTAAATTGTTTCTCATCTCGCCTGTCAAGAAATTTAAAGCTCAGAATAAACCAAACAATAGTTTCACCTTTTGTTTTTTGTACTTGGTAAGATGTTTGGCCCAAAAAGGGATGAAATTAATGGATAGTGGAGGAGGTTGCATATTAATGAGCTATATATACTCTGTACTCATCACAAGATATATTATTATTATTATTATTATTATTAGCACCGCGTCTTACTACCCGTTCGGGTTATACGCACTTACGCTAATGTGTAATGGTAGGGTGATTGTGAGATGAAATGGAGGACCTACAGTTTAACGTGGAATCCGAACCACGGTGGAGGCCTGGCATTCCTCACATTCACAAGTTGTGATTAATACACGTCTTGTCAGAGGTGAAGGAAGGGTTTGGTAATCAGATAAATCTGTGCCGGGACCGAGGATTGAATCCCAGACCCTCAGCACAGAAGTCTGACACCATACCACTAGACCACCAGGTCACCCCCACAAGATAAAGTTGGTAATTGAATCTCGTAGGTTTCAGTGGGAAGGACATGTAGTGCGAATCGAAGAAAAGATAACCACGTTCAGGGTATAGACTGGCAAAGATAAATGGAAAAGACCAGTTGGAAGACCTAAACGTGGATGGATGGGAGGATAGCATTAGAATGAACATGAAAGAGATGGGTTGTAATGAAGTGGACTGGATAGAACTGGATCAAGATGGGAATAGGGTGTAATGAGGTTGACTGGATAGAACTAGCTCAAGATAGGAATAGGGTGTAATGAGGTGTACTGGATATAACTGGCTCAATATAAGAATAGGGTGTAATGAGGTTGACTGGATAGAACTAGCTCAAGATAGGGATAGGGTGTAATGAGTTGGAATGGATAAAACTATCTCAAGATAGGGATAGAGTGTATTGAGGGTAACTAGATATAACTAGCTCGATATAAGAATAGGGTGTAATGAGGTTGACTGGATATAACTAGCTCAAGATAGAGATAGGGTGTATGTAATGAGGTGTACTGGATAGAAATATTTAAGGAAAGGGGTGGGTGACGTACTTTTGTAAATGGTGCGATGAACTTTCGAACTAATGCCATCGAGTAGGTAAGTATATAACTTGTTGTTGAACGTACACCTAATAAAACGCTCCTTTAATTAAATCATTAATTACCTCCATGTTAAGCGTAGGCCTACGATTAAAAGGAAGCTGTCAACAGATTTCTAGCTAACGATCCTTAATAAGATAACCAGGAAGTTTAGGTGACCTATCAACTCATACGAGGATTGAAGAACATTAATGAGAAACTTCCGGAGGTTCCCTTAGGTTACAGATTCTAGATCAAGGAAGCTGTGATGTATAGATGCTAGCGACTGAGATTACGGCTGTCATGATTGATGGAAGTGTATCCACCAACACGCTACTGATAACATTCCAAACACATTACCCCCTGCATAATAATGTGTGAAGCATATTTTACAAGACTGGAACCTAGCATATTTCTGTCGTTTGCTTTTATTTTATTTTAGCAATACTTCTTACTACTCGTTCGGCTTATACACGCATATATAATTAAGCTAATGAGTTAGGAATGAGGATGGACTCATTTTATAGATAATCTACACGCATTTGCATGGAAGGAGAATGGGAAACCATTTAGAACCCCGATCTCACCATTATCAGCAGCAAGCCAGTCTAACACAACAGTGACGCCTTAGACCATTCGGCCACTGAAGCGTGTTCGCATATGTACGCTTATGTGTTAGGGATGAATTAGATTGATTTTAGAGGAAGGGTACCCACATTTTTACGAAAGGAGAGGGGGAAATTAATCAGGGGGAAATTAATCAGGGTGAAAGCCATCATTTTTAAGAAAAAGTTTTATTTAAAAAAAATCATTTCTACGATTTACGAATAAATCAAAGTTTTACTAACTAATAAAATATATTTGTGATATGTGTCCCTCTTGCTCGTGTAGTTTTGTTTGTTATAGGGAGAGTAATTATTGACCAATGATAGGTTTTTAGTCATACCAGGAATCGAACCCGGGACCCTTATATCAGTAGAAAGACACGTTATCGAATGAGCTAAGGTGTCGGATATCAATATAATAAAAGCCACGTAGTATCTGTCAGTCCAAAACTTGTATTGAACCTGCCAATAAGTAATCCTCGCACACTGATTACTCAAGTGTCTTAGCTACTACCAAACTTCCTAAAACAGATTTGTTTTTTCGGGGGTTATCCAGCACTCCTAAATCACGTGGCTAAAGTCGTGGATATAGTTATGGCCTATGGAGCTCACCATCTTTAGCGGAAAAATCTGAAACTTTAAAAAAATAAATCTCGATAACCTTTTGCAGAGCCAAAGACACAAACAGGGCCGGCCTAAGGCAAAAGAGTTTTTTGTGTGAAAACTCACATTTTGCGCCCCTCCTTCCCCCCATCCGAAAATACTGTGGAGAATACTATATGGCCATTTTAAATCAAGACCCTATGTATAGGCCTACATATTTTTAGTGGGGAAATTTAATTTTTTTAAATAACTAAAAAAAACTACTGTATTTTATAATAGTCAGGCGATGACGTCATTATATTTTCATCCATAACATCTTTTAATTTTTCCTTTTTTAACTTGAAAAAATTTTGTTGACTCTTTTTGTTTTCTACCATAAAGTGAGGTATAAAGTATACTACACTTCCAAGAACTACAAAAACCTGGATTTTCATAAGGATTCTGACGATTCTTTAATCATATCTATATATTCCCAGATAAAAACAAAAAATATTTAGTTTTGGGCCATTTTGGCGCCCCCCTGAATTTTTTGTGTATGTGGTTGCACACGCATTTGACCGGACCTTGACACAAACGCTACCTCCTGTTTTGAAAAATAGATAAAAACAACAGGAAATAAACTTACTGCAAAAACACCGGAGCCAGGCCTAGGCCATAGTTGCATTTAGGCTAGGCATAAAGTGTGCATAGTGTGTTGGGTGACAAGAGGGGAAAGGGAAGGGGGCAAAAGTTGATATCAATTATCACAAAATGCCTGCTTTGGTGGCCGCATGATCTAAGGCATCACTCTCGCAATAAACTATAATACTGATGACAGGAAGATCGGAGTTTTAGAATTCCAGTCGGATGTACTAAAGGTAATTTTTCCCTAAATAGTTTTTCAGTCTCCCTCCACTAAAATGAGGGCACTCTTCCTCCTCCCAAGCTTATTAGTGTAATAAGTACATAGGCGTATAACCTGAACAGGTAATAAGACGCGGTGCTAAAAAAATTAACTAAGCCAACACTAAAGTCTATATGCTTCCTAGAGTTGTCATCGCCTTTAAATTTCCGACAGAAGGAAAAATTCAAGCACTATTCCCGGGTTTTTTTCCCCGATATATAAAATTCAAACATAATTCTCAATTTTTCTGGATTTCCCGATCACTACCCACCCTATTATGGTCACTACGCTCTGTCGACTGGTTGCTGGCGACCAGGTCTTCGGCAAACATTGGGCTCGAAGGAACATTAATGTACACTTACGCACGTGGTCTCCGCAACCAGCGACGCGTAGGGGGCCAGCGGGAGACTAGCTGGTCGCGACGACCAATTAGATACCTTGATTTAAATGCGCTCGTTCACTCTCCAAGCAACTTTGGTGGCGATCAGATGTGTCATACATAATAAAAATGAGTATTCAACACGAAGAAACTTAGTTTGGAAATTGAATATTGAAAGGCCATTTATTGCTGATCTTAATGCATTCAACAGGTCATCAAAAGATTTCGCAGGTATTCTAAAAAAGTTAACAAATTAATCTTAATATTTTACTGCGTATTTGAAAAATAAAGTAGACACTCCTTTATCACGCTGTGCTTGCAATAATGAATGCACCTGATATTTCCTCCTATTCTTTTTGACAATGTCCTCGACGTCCATTATGGTTGACGGGCGCTGTGATACTGGCAAGTCACCCAGTTTGGTATTCTCAATTGCTCTCCCGCCTGTTGGTCTCTTGGCGACCAAGTCCCCAGAGACGAGTCAACAGTCTTAATGGCCCTTAATCCGATCGTATGTTCTGTTGCAGGTTTTGAGGACGACGCCGACGTAAGCGCGGACTACCCTACCTTTGATGGTTTCTCGGAGGGTGAAGAGGACTCTGAGGATTATCTGGGCCCCAGGGCCCGGCGGGGGGACAAGCCCCCTGAGGTGTCACCGGACGCGCAGTGGATTCTGGGGCTTGGTAAGCGTCAGGCCCACTTCTCGCCTTACCTTAGTGTGGGTGCGTAAAAACCACTGTCTCTCAAGGCACGCTACGCAACTTCTTTCTGTATCTGCTTCCATACACGCACTCGATTGCTACACTCTTGTTTTAATATAAAATAACCCCCTCCCATAGAGATGAGATGTAAGGGAGATTTCGCGACGTGGTGATGAATGTTGAAAACTGCACTTCAATGCGTTTTTTGGTTTGAGCGCAATTGTGTATCTAATTTTCCGGTTAATCTTTCTTGATATTGGCCCTTAAGAACGAAAAAAAAAAGTTTGTTTAGATAAACAACATTCTGATTTTGCGGAATAAATCTCACTGGATTACACAAAACTTATATGTGTATAATTTGTATAGGCCTATACATAATTTTCTAAAATACCAAATAATAGCTATTATTTTTCATTGACTATTAATTTTGGATTTTCCAAAAATTTTGGAATACCATTAATAACAATCCATATAATAAGAATAATACTTCGTCACAAATGTACTTAATATATTCCCAAGAAGGTTTTTACACGAACTTTTAGTCATACATTTGATTACTCTGCTGTGACAAAAAAAAAAGCTCAATTGAATTTTCCAGCCGTGGAAATTTAAACCCGGAATAAAAGTGTCTGATTTCAGATCCGGTAGCGGCGAGGGGTCGGAGGTGAAATGGGGTCAAATTGTAAGGGTGAATGAAAGCGCGGATCTATAAACGGCGCGGGGAGAAAAGGGAAGGAGTACTAAAAGCCACAACTCAAGGGCTGATAAAAAGACAAGTCACAGTAGTGATGGAAGTACAGTTCAGTGGTTAATTTGAGGTCAGACTTTTTTTTTTTTGTTTCTTCGATACTTATTTTTATTTAAAAAATGTAATATTTCATAGGTTAAAAAGTTATTCCATATACAATTCAAAACAGTTTTCTAATTAAAATTAAAACCCTCAGGCAAGTTATTAAAATATAATTAAAATACAATTATTTATTTGATTATAATTGATTCGTTTTAATACAATGTTACAGGAATGAATTTGTTTGATTAAAAATCCTAACTTTAAGCCAATTAATAAATTATAAATTAGGTCTGAAAAGATATTTATAATTTTTTAAACTTTAGAGAAGTAGATATATATCAACCTTTTGTTTTCTATTTCGTCGTTGTTGATTTTTTTAGGTCTTTAATACAAACCAGGTGCTGTTGACATCTGTGACTGCAATTATTATCAACCCCGAATCAATAGTATAGGACAATGTGATCCAACTGGCAGCCCGCAGGCCACATGCGGCCTGCGCTCACTTAAATTGTGGCCCTCAAAATATCCTGGAGTAAAATTAAAGAAAAACATTATGTGGCAAATGGGAAATAGCTAATTATTCAAATAAAAATATATATATAAAAAGGTCATGAATTTATTTAATTAATAAAAATATTTATAAACATATATTTTAATCCTGTACGAACCTTCAAAATTTCTAATCAAAATCCGAATATTAGTAAGATTCGGATTCCATTGGAAATGTTGAATATTAATCTTGGAAGATTCTTATTCGATTCGAAATAAATCTTGGATTCGTATTCAATGTGATTAAATTAAATTTTAATCTATTCATACTTATTTAACAAATTAATATAATCAGACTGAATAATAATAATAATACTTAGCACCGCGTCTTACTACCCGTTCGGGTTATACGCTTAAGTACTAATTACACTAATGGATTAGGAATTGGGAAGGTTGCATTTAGAGGAAGTGAACCCGCATTTGCGTGGAGGGAGAGTGGAAAACCATTTAGGAAAAACCACCCCCAGTTCACCCGACCGAGATTCGAACCTCGATCTCCCCGTCCTCGGCGGTCGAGCTCAACACGACTAGCGCGTTAGCCAACTACGCCACCGAGGCGGGTCAATCAGACTGAAAACCAGTTGCATATTAAAGTGAAGATATAAATTAACTCGAGTTCCAGGTCGTGGGGGATATTGGTTTGTGACAAGGAATACCTTGTACTATGAAAAAGTGGTGTGATCTTTATTTGATTTTTTACTTTTTGAGATAGGTAGGCTACTATTTTGTACATTTTTTTAATAAACCTAAAATGTGTCTAAAATCTTTATCAACATTTTTAAAATATTTTTTTATTAATTGGATTCGGAAACTAAGCATTATAAAAATTCAACGTATATTCGATTTGAAACAATATATTAGTGAGCCTAAAACAAATTAATCGATTCAAATATAAATCTATTTTTATAATAAAATGTTTGATGCTTTTTTAAACATGAGATTCAATTAAATAAATTTAGCATATGATTAGAATCGGATTCGACTCGAAATAACTTTTAGGCATGAAATTCGATTCGGATTCGATTCGAGCTAGTTAGCCAAGATTCAGATTCAATTGAAAATTGAGAATAATGGATTCGCAGATGCTTAATATATTTATAATATTAAATTGTTTTGGGAAAGGGTGTTTGAGTGCATATTTCGTAATAGATTTTTTTGGAGAATAATAAACTTTTTAGCAGTAAAATTGGAAATACTCTACCAACCAAAAATATAATTTATATATAAGTATTTAAAGTTATTGTTTATTAAGTGTTGTTTGTAATCTTATATTAAGTTAATGAGATCACTCAATTTATCTTAAGCCCGTGGTGCAAACTGATGGTCAGCTTTGGCCCTTGGGATGTTAAACATTGGACCACCCTGGTACAGGATATCCACCATAGGAGTGTTTGTCATTAACAGCTATCAGAAGATTTATAATGCAAACATTGGTGGAAAGTCACTAATGTAAACCTTTGTGGAAATAAATATTATTTTCTTAGTAATACTATATTATCAATCAAAAGTGATATCACACGCCTGTTATAATAATTCTCTAAGGATTATTGTATAACTGGTTTTTCCATTAGTATTTTAAAGAACACAAAATATAAATAAAATTAACACGTTTTCTTCTACAAGGTTGGGATACCATGAGATAAATAGTATAGTGAATAATTAATTAAAAATTATTATATTAACAGTTTTTTATTTTTATAACTGGCCATAAAGATGTTTAACATAAAAAAATCTTTTTTTAATACCCTAGATACAAATCTATACAAAATAGAAGTGCCAAAATATAAGATTTATTTTTTTGTAAACACTATTGCACGAATACTAGTTTAGATTCGCCTGTGCACCAGCTTTGTATTTTTAAGTCAAGGCAACCTTCTAAAAGCTCACGTATTAAAATAATTTTCTAATGAACTACAAAGGCTAATTACTAAAGAAAAGAAATATCCAAACGATTATTTTCACAACAAAAATTTTAATAAATGTAAATACACTTTTTGATAGTAATTTATTTATTCTTTTAGCACCACGTCTTACTACCCGTACCGGTTATACGCTTAATTACTAATTACGCTAATGGATTAGGAATTGGGAAGGTTGAATTTAGAGTAAGTGAACCCGCATTTGCGTGAAGGGAGAGTGGAAAGCCATTGGGGAAAAACCACTCCAGTTTACCTGACCGAGATTATAACCTCGATCTCCCCGTCCTCGGCAGTCTAGCTCAACACGAAACTAGCGCGTTAGCCAACTATGCCCCCTAGGCGGGTTTTTGGATAGTTAATTAACATACTAAACACAAATAATAAAACCATGGGTGTGTGCTTACAGTGATAACATATGGTTTTGCAGATCGTATGGCTTGGCGAATAGATACATGAAGGTTGATTAGGTAGTTTTTTTAGCTGTCAGCTACCACCACTTCTACGCTGGAAAACTTGTACCACATCTTCTTTCGAGCTGTAAGAAGATTAATAAATTCTGACCCTACCAGGATTCAAACAAAGTCACTCAGCT
Source organism: Timema genevievae (assembly GCA_902155825.1). Classification (NCBI taxonomy): domain Eukaryota; kingdom Metazoa; phylum Arthropoda; class Insecta; order Phasmatodea; family Timematidae; genus Timema; species Timema genevievae. The sequence goes on along the minus strand of CABFWO010008411.1, from coordinate 2,479 downwards.
AACAGGCATAGTTCCTTAGTGGTTTTACCCAAAGAAAGAGTTTTTTTTTGTTATTCGCTAGTATTGGTAGTGTGCCTGACTTTGGCTCGAGATGCGATAATCTTATAACCTCTCACTACTTCTTTCGACCCTTACAATGGTTTTATATTTCCTTACAGATGAATGCCGGTGCATTTTATCTCGATAACGCTCTTAATAGTTTTTATCAAAATTAAAGTGTCAGTAACTTTGCGCTAGAATGCAAATTATTATTTATTTATTTATTGCAGCGTGTCTTAACTTGATGTTCAAGTTATATGCATGCAGGATAATTATTCTAATGAGGTCTGGATGAGGAAGGAAGCATCTTAGAGATAATCTACGGCATTTGCATGGAAGGAGATTGGGAAGCCAATTAGGAAAACAACCCTTAGTAGACCCGACTGGGATTCGAGCCCCGACCTCCCCTACACTAGCAGACCAGTCTAACACGAGAGTGACGCCTTAGACCTTTCGGCCAGTGAAGCAATCTTTACTTTATTAAAACAATTAATTCATATTTATATTTTTACTATTTCTATAATAAGAGGGTTGCGACCGATCATGGTAAAAACGAACCACATTATTAGTATACATATTTACCTGGTACAACCATCTTCAATATATAATTTATCTTTCAAACCAAACTGTTCTTTTCTAGCGAGTAAAATGGAGGTAGTCCTTCTTGACAAAATAAATATTTTAATTTAATCCAGAAACTTCTATTGAGTATTATTCAGACCCCTTATTACAGCACAACAAATGATTAGTTATTGGATGACAGCTCAAGTTCCGGATGGACCACATGACGAATACCACGAATAAAGAATAAAGCTTGCTGCTAGTTGTGGTCCATCAGAAAACTACTGTATTTGTTTCATCAACCATATTCTCATAACTTCGTAAATATACTTTGAAAAAAAAACGTTTAAGGAGCACATTTTCACACCTTTTTTTTCTATTAATAAAACTCAAACTATATGGTTGTTAAGGAAAAAGAGCACTGTTGGAATCTTTCGACTTTATGTTTGGCATGAACTATATATATTTTGAAGTAACGCAACGTAGAATTATTATTATTATTATTATTATTATTATTATTATTAGCACCGCGTCTTACTACCCATTCGGGTTATACGCACTTACGCTAATGTGTAATGGTAGGGTGGTTGTGAGATGAAATGAAGGACCTACAGTTTAATGTGGAATCCGAACCATGGTGGAGGCCTGGCATTCCTCACATTCACAAGCTGTGATTGATACACGTCTTGTCAAAGGTGAAGGAAGAGTTTGGCAATCAGATAAATCTGTGCCGGGACTGAGGATTGAGCCCCGGACCCCCAGCACAGAGGTCTGACACCTTAACCCTAGACCGCCAGGTCACCCTAACGTAGAATTAAATATTGCGTTAGATATGAACGTCTGCGCGGTGATTTCTCGCTTAGCGAGCGGCCCTCTTAAGGTGGGGATGTAGGTAGCTTGAGTTAAGGTTAAACTTTTTTTGCCCAATATTAATCAAATAATGCTCCAGTACAAACATAGAGTTTAATTTTCTGTATATGGCGATATTAACCATTCCTGAATATCTGTCAAGAGCATGGTGGCATTATCTAACAAACTTTTTAGATCAAGAGAAAGAGTTATCATTAAATTTCAGGACACCCATGACAGATTTTCAACAAATTTTGAGGTCATCACGTGAAGAAAATTAAATTCTATGTTTGTATTGGAGAAATACTTTATTTATTTTGGACAAAAAAAAGTTTTGCCATAAAAACTGCATAAACACTTGCTTTTTCTATTGCCCCCTTCCATCCTACCTTAAGGTCGTGGAAGAAGTAGAGACGTTTACAAATCGACTCTCTTATTTTCATCTCCATTTTCAAATCATATTCTATCATATGGCAACATAGCATATCTCCCTTACACAGACAGTTTTGTAGTAAATTAAATCAAATGTAACGCCAATGTGTAAGGAAAATTCCCGGGACTTCCACGTCGGAGAAACTTTTTGTCTCGTGATTGATTACGGGTAGGACAACAGGACCATTTTTCAATCCGCGCCTGAAGAAATCGGTATAGGCAGATAAAGCTTCCTCTTACGTGAGGCGGGATGCCTGTCAATCAACTGTAGGCGCTAGTAGGACGCGTGTGAAGGGAGATTTAAAACGATTGCAGTTTCTTAACATTGTAACATTGTGTGGGGGTAAAATGTCATCTTTTTATTGCTATATTAATGTAATGAGAAAATTGTTATCCAAAATTTGACCTAGATGGAAGGGAGGGCAAATTAAATACCAATTATTACATTGTAGCATTTAGCTAAAAGAGTCAACATAAAAGTGATGAAACTTACCCCACCGTACTGCCGGCCACATCAAATGGGAACACTAATAAACAGCGCGGCTGACCACAACCACCCGGACACATGTTAAACTCAATACTGAGCCTCGATTGTTGA
>CABFWO010008410.1:0-18011 GCA_902155825.1 Timema genevievae | reverse complement strand
AGTGTTCCAATTAACATAGATATAAAAAAAAAAAGGAAATTTAATGTGTACTTTATGAATTAAAGGATAGTATCGAAACACGATTTACAAACTAGCTTAATTTTTAGACAGACACAGCACCCAATCCCCCAGCCGTTAGTTAATCACCGAGTGAAGGGAAACCCCAATTTCATCCATTTATTTTTGAGTCCGGCGTCTTACAGCCCATCCGGTTATTCGAATTCAATTACACTAATGGAGTAGGGACGAGGAAAGTAGAACAAACTTTTTGTGGCGCCATCTATTTGTCTGCGTTTTACACCTTACTACCCATCAGACATATATGCATGCTTACTCTACAATAGGAGGGTAGGAATACATACTTTAGGAGAGATATAAGCGCATTCACGTGGAGAGAGAGTGGGAAACCATAAAAATATACTCAGCTCACCCATAATAAACGCATCAATTATTGATTAGTTATTTTACAGGCATCTTAAAATGAGGCTATTAGTGTATTGGAGAACGCTTATAGTTTCTAATAGCTCACACCCTGAAACAAACCCTAAAAATAATTTATTATGGCCTAAGCCAAGGCCAGCGAACCTTTATGAAAGGGCGTGTCCAATTTCTCGATAATTTTTGGAGACATTTTTTCACATGTCTATAGAAACTTTGAGAAGCACAATGATATATAAGAATATTTCATAATAATCGTTAGTTATTGTAAGCTATAAGTTATACATATTGTTAGTTTAAAAAAATCACGAAGATGGAGCACTAACTCTATATATATATATATATATATATTTATGTCTTAGGTCTTACTACCTGTCAGGTCTGTCCGCAGCTAAACCGTTAAAAGCATTGCTAGGAAACCTATTTAATTAATTCTTCCAAATTTTTATTTAAAAAAAATCCACTCACAAAATCATTTAGCTGTGAATGATTAACAATCTCCACACTTTCATAATATGGTGAGGTTGGTTAAGCATTAAAGTATTATTATTACTATTATTATTATTATTATTATTAGTACCACGTCTTACTACCCGTTCGGGTTATACGCACTTAAGCTAATGTGTAATGGTAGGGTGATTGTGAGATGAAATGGAGGACCTACTTACAGTTTAACGTGGGATCCGAACCACGGTGGAGGCCTGGCACTCCACACATTCACAAGTTGTGATTAATACACGTCTTGTCAGAGAAGAAGGAAGGGTTTGGCAATCAGATAAATCTGTGCCGGGGCAGCATTAAAGTAAACTTGGAACATCAGTGCCACTTTGGGCGGTTTCTAGCCCTTACCTAAGTTGTGTGTGTCAAGTACACCGAAAATATAATTTGGGACCTAGCTTAAGGCTCCCTATTTCTGCTCGGAGAGTTTGCAGCTATCAGATTGATAATGAGTTCTCTCGGTAGTAATTACTGGATGAGTTGCGGTGTTGTTTAAAGTTACTAAGTATTATTTTAATTCGTCGGCAAGTGATTGTTGTGTGATTTGACAGCTCTGTTCCCATACAACCGGCAGCCCAGCTATTCACTTGTCTAGTCTGAGAATTAACGATTGATTTATTTACCTTAATGCTGAGAAAGACGCTTGTAATTGGGCGATCGGCAAGTGACCAATTTACACTCTGTTACTATAACATGTAGACCTGTTTACTCTCTGTTACAATAACAGGTGGACCTCTTTACAATCTTGTTCAGTAAAAGATAACCTACTCAGTTTAAATAGTATATAGGTCTTTTTAACCTTGTCTGTGTGTAGCAAGTTACGATTTTGAAACAAGGGGAACTATACATCTGCAATAAGGTTTTTATTTTTTTGAAAATTGGATGAATCTAGAAAATATTTTGAGTTTGTTTTTAGTAGTAATTGAGGTACACTACTTCTTTGTTGACACTCAACCAAATATTTTTCTTACATTCAGAGCTATCCATAAATTGTAATAATTTAAATAAACTGGGAGGGGAAGATTTACAATACCCTCAGATGATGCATCCTAAACACGTTTTGGACTTCGCTCTAAGCGACTAAAATTCTTGGGCTGGGACCAAATTCTTCAAACACGGTACTTTATTTTGTTTATAAAAAAGAGTGTTATTTATAAGAGACGTTATATATGTATATATAGTGTCTAGCGTTAGGTTCACGGACAAAGCTGACAGCTAGAAGATGGTCTATATAACAGCGTGTTACAGAGTGTGATGGTCACAAGGGCTCCAAAAGCTCTTTGAAAGTGGGGAGAGGGGCTCAACTGAGAGGGAGGCTGGGGGTTCTGACCGGGTAAAATTTTAGACTCTGGATTCTTGTGTAGGTATTTGAAGGAGGTTTATTTTTCACGCGTAGTACCTTTTTTATGCCTTTATTTGTTATTATAACGTATAGTAACATCATAGTCTAGTTGAAAATACTAGCTTATGTTCGGTCAATAATTAAAAATAATAGTAAGGCCCCGTCAATATTTTTAATTTTATAACTAATGATATTATAGAGTGGTGTAGGAACCTTATTTGTGTGATAAGGGCGATTAACTAAAAATATAATTAAAAAAAGTAAAGAGTGTTTTGAACTTCTTGACCCCCAAGCCAAAAGCGGAATTGGAAGCCCTCCTCCTCCTTGAAAGATATTTAAAGTAGTCCTCACTTGGAGAAATTCACGAAAATTATATTCGTCTACTGACAAGACATGTATTAATCTCAACTTGTGAATGTGTGGAGTGCCAGGCCTCCACCGTGGTTCGGATTCCACGTTAAACTGTAGGTCCTCCATTTCATCTCNTGCCAGGCCTCCACCGTGGTTCGGATTCCACGTTAAACTGTAGGTCCTCCATTTCATCTCACAATCACCCTACCATTACACATTAGCGTAAGTGCGTATAACCCGAACGGGTAGTAAGACGCGGTGCTAATAATAATAATAATAATAATATATTCGTCTAGAAGTTATTTGAAGTGGTTCTCTCTCACACAGATTTGTTAAATTTTTGGTTGTCTAAAAGATATTTAGTGTTCCTCACCCAGAAATCTTTTGAAATTTAATGCCTCTAGATGTTATTTAAAGTGGTCTTCCCCTAATAAATTTTAGAAAATTAGATCCCTCTAGTTTTTTCGTAACAAATTAAAAAAAATGAATGTCTCTGGAAACTATTTTGAATTAAAAAAAAAATCGTAGTTGAAGATTAGTGTACAGAGCCAAAGAAACATTTCTTAGATTAGTGAATGTTCCACGGGTCTTACTGCCTGCCAGGGCTATCCATAACTTATAATATATTAAGGATACAGCAAGAGGAGGGTGTAAAGCATCTTGAAGAAAACATTTATATTTTATCGAAAAATCTCTCAAATATAGAAATAGTGTTCGTTTGAATGTTTTAAAGAAAAAAAACAATTATTGATAGTTGGCAGTGCAAGCAACCTGTTCAAGACTTTTTTTTTATCTCATTTTGACTTTATTCTGAGTCTCTCGACAGATGTTGGTCAAAATAAAGAGCTTGGGAAACGATTATTTATCTACCCAGCCACACATTTTATGGCTTTGAAATAAATATAATAATGCTATACAAACCTCATACAATGCCTCTCCTGTAATCTCCGCCCCCCTTTTCCTATGGTTCATCAACCACAAATCTATCGAAAATCAGATGATAATGACTGCATGTATGAATATATGACTGTAGTTATAATAATTTTTATAACTAACAGACAAAAGGTTCTTAATAATAGCCCTACAAACTATAATGCAACTTAAGCCTAATGATTAAACATTGGCCCTAAAAGCTGGTGTCCTTTCATTGTGAAATATATTATACTTTTACAAGTTTTCCCAGGTTTCCATGTACACTCCGTTGATGTTTGTAAGATAGCAACTTGCTGACTCGGCCCTTGCGTTATGCTACACTTCATACATTATTGCAAAGCAGATTGCATAGTTTACGACCAAGGTCAGCGTTCAAGAAGGCCTAAATTTTATAAATAATTATGTATTGACTGTTGGGAGGGGAGATGGTGGAGTGGTTAAGTCTTTTAATGCATTTTGCGATATCCAAATGGTTTGATATAAGTTACTAGCTTAATTTAAATTGTTTATATAATGTATACATTATATTTAACATACTTAAAATATATAATATAATTAAATATCATATATTTAAGTTATATATATATTATAGGCCAAATTATATAGTTAATACATATATTATATATTTTATTTATGCATCATATACATTATATATATTATATATTTTATTTATGCATCATATACATTATATATATTATATATAATCAGGTTCGAGTCCCAGGTAAAGTACTAGTCGGATGTTTGTATATTTGCTACCTGTTTAATTGTAATTTCAAAGTTGGTGTTAAAACTAAAACATAATAATAATTATAAAACTTCCCAGGAAATATAGACAATTTTTGCTAGTGCTATTTTCCATGCTAATGTGAAAGAAATAATAAGCCTAAAACCAAGAATAATATATTATAATATAGCTTTATATAAAATAACATTTTAAACCATGTCCTGGCTACATGCACGATAATAAAGCTAGTGGGGTAGGATTAATAAGGTTGAATTGAGAGGGGATGTAACCTCATTTAGGTGGGGGAAAGTTGGGAAACAATTTAGGAACAAAACCTGCCTCGGTGGCGTAGTTAGCCAACACGCTACTCTCTCAGTAGACTAGCCTTCCGAGGACGTGGAGATCGAGGTTCGAATCTCGGTTGAGTGAATTGGATGCTGTGCTATAATTTGATTTATTAAAATTTAGGAATAAACACCATCAACACGCTCAACAGTAAGACTAACCTTGACTTTTCGCTCACAGACAAACCATATTAGAATAGCTTTATATTTATAACTAGAAAAATATTATTCATGTAACAAATAATATAATTTTTACATTAATATATTTAATTTCTTATAAAACACCAGTGTTTATTTATTTGTTCCAAAGTTTGGCTCTGCTTGGTTGAACTGTCTTCGTAGACTAAATCTTCCCCTCAGTATCCATTTTACCAATCACACACATAATAATGTGGTGAGTAAAGGTTTCTCTATTAGCAACAAGACAGGGTCGATACCAAGCGGAGCTAAAAACTTACTTATAAAGTCTTAAAAAGTGGCAACTACCCATACCCCGCCTCCTTAAACCATGGTTTGTAAATCGAATTGTGTATCATTACAACGGTTTTAGTGACTTTAAATGATAACAGCTTACCTGGTGTTGATCCCTTTGTTAACATCTGTTATACCTTGGTATTCAAGTGCTTTATTGCTAAAGGCTTGTCTTCTTTCTGCACAGTAGTGTTTTTAAACCTTGGGTTTACTAACATAGCTGTAAAATAAGGCTCACTCTTTACATGAGTGGAAAATCTAGTCTTAAGAATAGGGAGGGCCTTGGATAATATTATGTCTGAACCTGCCTTTCCAGTGTTGTCTTCATTATAACTCTTCAATCATGTTGTAATTGAATAAATTATGGGGGCTAACATTGACGCCGAGGGGATTCTATCTCCACAAATTTCCACTGTAGCTCCATGGAAAGGTATCAGAATGTCTGCATTGCTATTAACAAGACATCACTCACTCACAGCCAAATTGTTGATGTCTGTACTATCTAAATGTCTTGACATTGCATCCTTGTTTACTTATCTCTCCAACATTGAATATTTTGGATTCCATTGAGTAGCTTAGTCTTGAATCAGTTGAAGACACTTTAGTCCAACCTCTTCTTGAACCTGGTGAAGTTCTGCACTAGCATTGGGTTTGTAGCGGCCAGCAATTGTGCCTTTTTATTTTAACATGATGTATGTACCATCTGTAGTTTTCTTTGCATCAGACAAAGCCAACTAAAAGGTACGAGCAAAACACCGGGATTGAATGATTTCCACTTGACACAAAGACATTTTTATATTAATGTTTTGTCCATTATCATTAAAATAATAGATAGGCACTTTGGCGTGGTGAAGTTTCAAAAGATCCCACTTTTTCAAAATGCCATTAACTTTGTCACCAATTGTTCTGCCTGTGTAACCTCTAGGAAAATTGTAGCACCCTAGACAATGCTTTTTCAATTCCAGATTATCAGTGAACTAACATGTGAATGATAAAAGATTCATTGCTTCATGATGTCTAAAGATCACACTGACAAAGTATATTGAAGTAATATTGGCCCGTGTAATAGGTCGGACACCGTCAATTTCACTTTACTGTATATCTACCGCCCAATCCCTGACTTTGCATCCAATGTCTATTTCCTGTGTTTGTCCTTTATGTGTTCTTATCTATTTCTATCATTTTTCTATTTTTTGTGTTTTTTGGTTTACTCTTTTAGGAAGTTGCATCACGTGTTTCACACTCCTCCCTGATGAGTTCCAAAAGAATGAAACCTAGGTCAGAGGATTGGAGGATACCAATCGATTTGTCCAGTGGCAGCAATGTAAAGTGTGAACTGTGTTCTTTTCATTGTAAAAGCCATGTTGTGTTTGTTCCCTTTTATATTTTCTATCCACCTTTCGTATACCTTCTTCCAAATATATATTACAAAACATATAAAGCCAGTTTTCTTTATATAAAGAAGCTAAATAAAAACAATAAAACATTTTATTCAACGGTGTTGTGTACAAATATAACATATATTATAAAACTACATTCGGAATGTATCCACCAGAAGTTTCAACCATTTGTACATTAAAGCTTTCATTTGGAAGTTCATAACAATGACTTGACATATTATGTAAAAACAACAAAAAATTGAAAGATTTTTTCCTTCTGTCTCACAAGAAATAATGAAGAAGAAAACATTTAAATGATGGCATTAGAAATGGGTAAAATCCAATATTTTCTAGAACTCCATTAAGGATTGCTGTATTCTTGTTATACAACATAAAAAGCATTAAAAAGAATATGTTTTAAAATCTTTTAAAATAACAAAAAGGAGGCAGCTTCTATTTCATGGCTTATTAATTATGTTTAATCACAATTACACTCTTAACAATAATAAAAACAAAATGCTGTTTTCTGCATTCTTCCCTTGGGATTAGTAAAATAGGTTTTTCATTTTCATTTTTTTTAATATGCTAAAATTATGTTTCTCATCTCAATTCCACTGTATCCTATTAAGGTGGGGACATGGGGATTCAAGAAAAGGCGTTTTCACAGTTTTTATAGCAAAACATTGTTTTGGTCAAAATAAACCAAATATTGGTACAACCATAGAGTTTAGTTTTCTTCCCATGGTGACCTCAACATGTTGAATATCTCTCAAGGGTGTCCTGGAATTTAATGACAACATTTTATCTTCATTTAAAAAGTTTGTCATTAATGCCGATATTCTCATTACAGATATTCAACAACACTGTTGACATAACCATGTGAAGAAAATTAAACTGTCTTAAGTTTGTACTTAAGAAATATTTTATTTACTGTGGCCAAAAAAAGTGTTGCTATAAAACTGTAAAACACTTGTCTATTTTTACTTTCACCACATCCCCACCTTAAACATTATAGAAAACTGTATTACAGTGCAATTTGGTTTGAACTGTATCTGCATAATCTAAGTTCAATGTTTATCTGTGAGGTGAAAATGGCTCTCAACAGTTAAGTGTATACATGCAAGTTTTGAATTGATTTTAATATTATTTATTTTGTTGGGACATAGTTTGTACTTTCATGATTCGCAAACTTATGCTCTAGAAACAATATTGTTGGGAACCTTCTCTAATATTTACATTGCTAAATTAAACATTGAAAGGAGGATAGAAAGATAAAGCCTACACAGCACACAATTAACAGAAAATGTTAGGCCTCAAAGTTCACAATTAAAACACAACCAAACACATAGTTATGTAATTCTACTGAAGAAGGGGACTGATGCACCCCAAAAATCACATGATTGTGTGTTTTGTTGTGTTATAATTGTGAACTTTGAGGCCTACAGTTTTCTGGTAAGTGTGTAGGCCTTGCCCTTCTATCCTCTTATCGATGTTTAGTTTAATATAGCTGTTTGGCGCCATTTTTCCTTTATTTACATGGCTATGTATTATTTATTTATTTAACACCGCACCTTACTACCTGTTCAGGTTAAACACCTAAGTACTAATTACGCTAATGGGTTAGGAATTGGGAAGGTTGAATTTAGAGGAAGTGAACCCACATTTGCGTTGAGGGAGAGTGGAAAATCATTTAGGAAATACCACTCCCAGTTCACCCGACCGAGATTCGAACCTTGATTTCCCTGTCCTCGGCAGTCTAGCTCAACACGAAACTAACGCGTTAGCTATGCCACCGAGGCGGGTCATTGCTATGTATAAGATATAATATTTAATGGTGATTTAATGATCTACTACTAAAACTTAATTTTAAAAAACCATGCATATTTTACACCCAGTTCCATAAAAATGAAAGTGTTAATGAAGGTCCCGAACAATGTTTATTTTAGAACAAAATTTTGTATATCAAAAGAATACAAATAGTTTCCCAACAAAACCATTGTATATCATAAATAATTCACATGTCGGTTGTACAACATTAACCCTGACTGTAGTTGCAGTACAAAGCTTGTCTAGCTGTAGTTGCTCCACACCCACATTTGAGAGGGGCTGTCACTACACGTTGTCACAACCGCATCGTCGCCAGACTTCAAGCCAGCAGAATCAAGACATAAACCTGTTGCTTGGTTCTTAAGCTCGCCTGCCTGAAACATTTAACATAACACAAGATTTAGACTCAATAGTGAGGCGTGACCTTTTAGAAACTATTACCAGTTACCTTCACTATAAAACACCCCTCCACCAAATTTTAAAATTTATGAATACAATTATTTATTTCCAAAAACTGTATTATTTTCTTTTGTAAATATAATAAGTGGCGAGCCTTCACTCAAACCAAAACATAATAAAGAGTGGTAATTGTTTGTCAATTAATCAATAAAAAAATTTGACACAAGTTAAAATTAAAATGGATATGAATTAAGAGCTAGTGGGGAGAAATGGATGTAAAACCCTCTAATGTGGACACAAAGCGACATGCAGCAGTGGAAGAAATGGTTCTATTGTGCTTGGTGGCTCTGTCACACCTGTAGCCACACTTGGGTGTGGTAACAGACTTCCTCTATCTCACATTCTTAAGGGCATTGCAAAATATCCCTGGACCATTCAGAGTTTTCAACAGATCTTGTAGCCAGTATCATATGTGAAAATAAGTGACCTTGTGTTCTATTTATAGATTGGTAAGGGAGTCCAAAATACATTTCTATTGTTTGAATTAACTGTCTAAAGTTAAAAAAATTTTTTTTTATTGTTTTCAACAGTTATCAGTGGTAACAGTGGACTGGATACTAGCACGTCTCGGTAGTGCTTAAAACGTAAAAAGGGAAAGAGCTTGTATATTATGCTCCTGTTGTGAAGAACATAATCCAAAAGATTTGGAATGCCAACTTTAACAAGTGTTTCACATGTTTTGGTAGATGAACTTCATTTTTACAACTTGTGTTCTGCTTCTTACTATCCATCTGGGCTATCTGCATAGTCACATTAATAAAAATTAGAAAGCTGGAGGAAGAATTTAGAGTTAATGTATTCACATTTGTGTGGAGGGTGAGGAGGATACCAAAGGAACCTGATACTTCTTCACCAGAAATCCAGTCTATTATGAGATTGATGCCTTAGGCGACGCGACCACTAGTATGAGTATTTACTAGGGCTCTGCAAGTACTCGGATTCTGAGCTTCGAGCCAAGCTAGTCCTTTTAAGCTCAAGATCGGGATCGAAAGTTTTGTAGGCTTGTCATTTTCGAGCTTTCAATTGATGTACTTAATCATCAATTTTTAAAACGCAATAAAAGCATAGGCTATTTAATTGAGATAATATCGGCATTTCCACTTATATATCCCACTTATAAATCATTCGGTTACTTAACAAATTGTTAAAAATTAATTTCAATTTTAACATTAATAATATAATATAGCTTTAAAACTACTTTTGACCAGTAAATGTATTCAATATTGTTGTTCATATTGAATTATACTTGATTGAAGTTGTTTACTTGTATTACCATGGTAAAGCAATGAAAATAAAAATAGCTAAGTAGATTACTAAATAATTTAATGATTCTTTTTACTATTTTTACCTGGTCCCTTTCTAAAATAATAATCTATGTTAAATTAAAGATGTAATATCAAGAATATATTACTATATTAAATTTTTCAAACTTAATATATTTAAAACTCCTATTAATTAAAACTTTAGCTACAAAACTAGCACTAGTTTAGTTACTATTTAGTTTTAAAATTATGTTGGTTAACCTGTCTAAAATCAATGTTGATCTTATTTATTGCAATACATATTTTACCAATCTTACCACATTTATAATAAAAAAGCATTTACTATTTCATATTGTTTGCTAGAAATATTATTAAAGTCATATCATTTTTAATTTTAAAGTATGAGCATCTACTTTTATAAGCATTAAAAGTTGAATTGAAGTAAATTTCTTAATAAAATAATGTCTAATAAGAGCCCTAACAATGCGCATGTGCAACTGCGCATAGAGGAATGGAAATGGAACAGAAGACGTGTTCATGCAAAATTACACTAGGGCATAATAAATTAAATATGAAACACTTCAAATTTCTTTGTTTATAATTCTTACATTTTCTTATGGGGTAAATTAAGTTACTGAAGCATATTTTGGGAAAATATTAGCTTATTAAAACGTAAATTTTATTAACTTTTTATCAAGACAGTGTAGAAACACACTACAATAATGTAGAGTGATAGTAAAGGAAGCCAACCTGAAATGATAGTTAGGTTAGGCCTGGATATAAACAAACACAATTATCTATTCCTTCTTACACTTTTACACTCACCACTTTTTAAAACTTCCACAGTTGCACATTGTTTTGAATCTTTGGAAATATTTATTTTTCATATGAAGAGACATTAATGAAAAAGTAATATTTCTGAAAATTCAAAACAATGTGCTACTGTGGAAGTTTTGAAGAAGTGTTAAGTGTAAAAGTGTTTGAAGAAATGAAGAGAGGAGTGTGTTTTTATATCTATGCCTAAACTATCATTTAAGGTTGACTTCCTTCACAATCACTTACCTTACATTACTGTGCAGTGTTTCTACACTGTCTTATTGTACATTTTTAAGCCATCACGCAATTAGTAATTTTATTACTTTTTTAAAATTATTGTTAGAGTAATTTTAATCTCCTTAAAGACATGAGTGATGAAACCATTTAAATTATTTTTTCTATTAGACCCTATATTTTTTTAGTGCTATTATTTTTAAATTGCTTTTTTTAAGTGTTATTTCTAATTTAAAAACCGTATTTTCATTTATTAACCTTTTTTCTAAAAGTATTTATATTTATAAAAATGAGTGTCATTCATATTTTAAGAACATGTGTTTAAGTATATTTTTTAAATCTGAAATTTTAAAGATGTGATACCTATTTACATTTAAAATAAACAAATATATACTCTTAACATTTTAAAATTATGAGTATATTCGAACTCTGGAGCTTTTAGAAATACTCGACTCAAATGAAAAACCCAAGCTCGCAGACCCCTAGTATTTACACAATTAATTTGACTGCAAATTTATTCAAGATTAGTTTTAAAAACTGAAAAAGCATTTTAGTAAAATATAGTACTGTTTATATCTTGCCTCTATGTACATTTTTGTTTCATTATTAATCTACAGTTGGAACTAAAAACATGTCAATAATACTGGTATTGTGGCTATAAACCTGCGCCCATATTTGATTGCAGCATAACTATGCAGGGAACTATTTCCCCTGTGGTGCTCACCTCTGATTCAGGAGGGTGATACTTTGGATGAATCCTGTTCTGAAACACTGGCAGTGGATTTTACCATCCTCCTTTCAGCCAAATGGTTATACAGTTAAAATTCACCTTTATCATCTTTTATGTCTTTGAGGATGTAGAGAACGCTAGAAAATACAAGTGCTATTGCTGTTTTTATAGCAAACATTTTTTTTGGCCAAAATATATAAAATATTGCTTCAGTACAAAAATAAGAGTTTAATTTTCTTCACGTGGTGATATCAACAGTTCTTGAATATATGTCATGAGCATGGCAGCATCAGATAGCAACATTTTTAAATCAAGAGAAAAAGTTGGCATTGTATTCCAGGAAACCCTTGACAGATATTCAACAACTGTTGAGGTCACTTGTGAAGAAAATTAGATTCTATGTTTGTACTGAAGCAATATTTAATTTATTTTGACCAAAAAAATTTTTTGAGATAAAAACTACCAAAAAAAGTTTTGAAATAAAAACTGCCAAAACACTGACCTTTTCTTGCCTTACCTACATTTCCACTTTTAAGTATGTTATGAATAGCTCTAATTACCAATAAGATGAATAAGGCTTCAGGGTATTATGGTTATAACTGAGTACAATTGAAATGTTATTAGAAACTTTTTGTAGATAGCCCAAACTGGTAGAAGGTCGGGGGGGAATCACTTAACTTTGTATAATTCATTCAACGTTCCTATACAGATTACATAAACTTTTATTAAGCACTATGCCTTAAGAGTCAACAGAAAAATTATAAACAATGTATTCTTACATTTCTTCAATTGTAAAATTTAATTTTTAAACAGTGCTTCCCATCTGAAATATATACACAGTCTATTTGTCATAGGAATGGTGATAGTTGACAGTTAACAAAAGCTACCAGATCTACTCTTATGCATGCATTCACCAAACCATATGATCTGCAAGACCATATGTTGAGTTGCTGTCACTTTTGGCAGTCAAAACTTTCACAACAAACAATTTATCTTTAATTACTTTTTTTTTGTTTTCAGTGTTTTTTTTTTACATTATTTGCACATGAACTTATGAAAATAGCTATTTGGATTTTCTTTATGGAAGCAACATCTGTGGTTCATTTAAAAATGTTTTACAAATGAGAGCTTCTAAAAAGCTGCGTTCTCTACATAAATTAAGATGGTGAACTAGACAAAAAGAAGGTGGTTGATGATGTCATATAAACCATATTTGTCTGTGTTCATGTGCATGTGTTTACAAAATAAAAAAGTTTTATTTTTAAACTAATATTTTGTATGGATCTTTTCCTAAGTTATAAAAAAATCTATTTAATTTGGTGGCAAGTTATAAGAAGTTATGTACCAGTAATATTTTTTAATTTATCACTTTATCAACTATGATATATCTTGTTGCCACAACTGCGAGCCAAAAAACATAATAGTGTTTTTAACATTCTTAGTGGTTTCAATTATTTATGAAGAAGCCAATTATGAAAGTAATTATTTCAACATAGGTAATATTAGTGACTTTCGACCCTTGTTTGCAATAAAGAATCTTCTGCTCTCAGGTACCAACAATGCAACTGTGGATCGAATGTAAGTAGAATCACACCACTTCCACAATGTGTCAAGTCTAAGATTTGAGCTTCAAACTAAATTACTTTACTTAAAATTATTTCAAACCATTGAAAATAAATCCATTTTGAGCTCAAGAAATTTCTCAAAATAGGAATAAAATTTTGGTAAAATGATTATTTCACATTTATTTTACTTTTATACAACTCTTTAAGAGTGTCAGACTAGGCCGTTCACAAATTATTTTGTTTGGTAGGTATTAACAAACGAAACTTCAATGTTGTATAGAACTAGTAGAATATTTTAAGAAAATAAATGTATTTTACTAAAATGTTTAACAAAGCTTTTATTTGGAAATGAGAATTTGAGAAATTATTGATAAAAAAAATTAAAATATTGGTTTAATTTTGAGAAAATGTAATAAAACATTTGAAAGTGTGCTGGGACATATAAAATAACTTAGTGTTACATCCATGTTTAATTTAATATAAACATTTGGCGCCATTTTTTCTTTGTTTAGAAGTAATATGAGTGAATAGAGAAGAAAGGTAAGGTGCGAGATTGTAAAACTAAGTACCTACCTTTGATAACAGCCACATCTGGTTTCCTTGTTGACCATGGCAAACATACATGGTCACAGGCAAAGGAAGTTTATTGGTAGAAAACCCCTGTATTTCTGCACACATTTCTTCATGTCGAAGTTCACCAGTATTGGTCAAAGACATAAACTGTAAACAATACAGTTTAATATACAAAAATCACCCATGGAAATAATTTTTCAAATAAAATTACAACAAACAAGAAAAAATAGTTTAAATCATTTGAATTAATTGAATTGAATTAAACAGGACCAATATGGGGTGGGTTTACAGAAAATGTCAGGTAATGCAAAAACAAGAGTTAGGGTGGGGGTAGAAATAATCGAAGATTAGATGTAATTTAAATACAAGTATAAAAAGAGGTTTATTGATAATTCTAAAAGACAATCCTATATATTATTTCTGTTGTCAACATCCCTTTTTCTCAACTAATACAAAGACTACAGAGATGAATAAGGTATCAGTGGAGAGGATTTTTTACCAACTTCTGATATTGCATACTCAGTTTACGTTAAATCAGCCTACCAAAGACAAACTTCATTCAATCAAACCAAATAATTGATTTTGAATTAATTAAATTCAACCTTTAAAATAATGTTTGATAAAAAATAAAAGTATTTTTTTAAAACCATTGAATTTTATTTCCCAGTTTTTTTTCTATTTCTTGCAGCAAGCATCTTGAAAACATGACATCAGTAGTAGCTGCCTCCCTTTGTGGAATAAATATAGCTTCAGACGGCTATTCAGTAATAGTTGCTCCCCTTGGTGAATTTAGGAATATAAAGACTTCAGAAGGCTACTCATTATAACAGTAACTGCTTTCCCTTATGGAATGTAAGACAGTGAGTGTATTCAGAAGTTGAGATTATTGAGTTCTTCAATTTGATAGTTCATGCCATATTTGAGGAGCTATTTCCGACAAATCAAAATGTTACTAGATCTCCTCCTATGTTAATGAATGTGTTCTGTAGCATTCACTTTTGACCTTGTATGATTTTTGACGGATTAAAACTAAATGTACCAAACTTCTTTCCAATGTTGGCTACTCTACAATATATTTTAAGAGATGTGTGACCGATCAATATTTATTTAAATCTGAATTTTCATTTATGCATGATCTAAATCTAATCCATTTTAGAAAACATGATAGAAATAGGAGTTTAAGTTTCTCCAAATGATGGAATTTTTTGTTTTTAAATTTTGATTATTTTCTTAAAAATTTCAAGATGTCATAGAAAACATAAATAATAATTGAATGTGACATTTCTTGCTATAATACATTTGTCATAACTAGAGACATGCAAAATTCGCATTTGAGATAAAACAAGTTTTTACACAAATTCTACTATTTTCCCACGAATAACACAAATTCAAGCATTTTTTCTAAATAAACACAATTTCTTTGTAATTTGGCAAATACCACATCATGCAATATAATTTTCAACCCTGTAACATTGGTGAGAGCACTATATCAGGGCTGCCGTTTATACGAATAGTATCCGTTTTTACTTATTTTATATGTATAATATGGATCACAGGAAAAATGAGTGTTTTCAGAATACTAAAGCTTTCTTTTTTTTCTGAGGTTAGCATTAAAAATCAAGATTTCTACTTTTACACATTACAAAACCTAAATTCCGATAAATTGATTCTTTGTGAACAGCCTTTAAAACATTTGATGCTATGTCCAAGCAAGGATATTAATATATATATAGACCTTGCTACAGGCGGTCATGTTTGGCAGAATTATATCTTCTTAATTTCTATTCCCTTCTCCTTATTTGATAGTAGTTTATTCTTCTATGACAACATGTTTCAGTGTTATTATTATATGGTCTAAGCCTATAATCAATTATTTCGATGTTGCTATTTGTAAGACTCGAAGGTAATGATATTGATTTATCGAGTTTGATATTCCTAAGCGTGAAATGTTTTGTGCGTATTTATATTTGATTTTTCTCTGAATGTTAATAAATAGTTAAATACACAATATGAACGGAAAATTTAGACATATTTATCCTAGTTTTTTTTAACAAATACTAATTCGACTCTTATTTATGTAAATAATAACATCTCTTTCAGCTTATAATATCATCGCTTTGAGAAAAATAACACCACTTTTCCCCTAAAAATAACCTCACCTTTAGCATGTCTCTAGTCATAACATCTATAGCACCTTCGGGCTGAAGGTCCCGGGTTCGATTCCCATGTCCAGGTGTCATTTTTCAATTTTCAGAATATGATATCTAGATGGAGTATTCCTCTCTTTAAAAAAAGCACAAATAATAACTTCGGCTATTTGATTCTTAATAATATAATAAGTTTCAATTAAAAAGTTTTGGTTTTTTTTTTAAATCTTGAATATGATACTTTTTATTTTATTTTAAAATATACTCCAAGATTTGTAGGAGTCACTGCTATCTTTTATTATTCTATTAAGTTATTCAGAAGACAGAATAAGTTATAATATCTACCCAAACCTTAACATTGTATTTCAGTAACTACAGTACCTATCAAATTAGTAGATATTGTCACCTAGTTCAAGTAAAATATAAACTTGCTATCATAATTAAATAAATGACTAATGTGAATTGGTCAACCCCCTACTTGACAACCCCCGAGTTTGTCACACAGTAAATGTGATATTTTTTCGCCCACAAATGTAATCTCGACCAGGAACATTAAGGACATAATTTTTTTTCATCCTATCTTCTGGCAAATGCTACCTTTTGCTTCTAATTAAATCTCCAACTCCTAGTTAGATTAAGTCATTGATAGCCTTGTGTTGAGTCTAAGGATTAAAAATCATCTTACTTGGCTAGGCATATCTGATTTGTGGCATGGATAGACTCCAAGGATGTACTGGACCTCCTTGTTAGCTCGCTGCAATGTGTCCAGACAAAGCAGGCTTTGCACCTGCAAATAAATGGTTAAAATGAAAGGATTAACAATAATCTGTTTGGCAAAAATCCAGACTAACACAACAATCAGGTCCTTTCATTTAGAAAAAAACCTAGGCAGTTTAATTAGTTTTTACACGAGAAATGATATTGTGTACAATATGAGTTGGAGTATAATGTAAAGTTATCCGTGTAACTGATTCAGTGGTGCAAGAACAGGCACATACATGGTTATGTAGTACCCACTCAACTATTGATTTGTAAGTGCATATTGTAATCTGTACCCATTCAAATTTTAAAATAAAATTAATACCCCATAGCTTTGAGGTGAAGTATTTTATATAAGCTATATATTTGAATATATATATATTTGTGTACATTTTATATAGAAGTATATTGTGTGCTGTGTAAAATAACTTTATTTTAACAATGACAAAATGCCTCCAATCATAATGCAAACAAACCTTAATAGCTACTAAAGACATACATTGATCAAACAAAACTGCCAGAGGGCCTTCAGACACATTTTTCTTAATACAACAATTAATTCAGCATAAATTTCACACTTGTACATCCCAAACCAAAAATATTTCCATGCCTGTGAACTGCTCCACAATAGAGCAGGTATTACTGCTGTCACAATCGAAACACATTTAGTTGATAAGAAGGAAATTTCAGGCACCAAAGATGTTGTTTAATTTAGTTTAGACAAGCAAAAAATAATAGTTTATATTAATTATTTTGGGGGAGCTGAATTGCATCTTCTCGGAAGAGACTCTCTTCCTATACTTTAGACACAAATAGCTAAAATGAAAATCCTGAATTACATCTCTTTTAAAAATCGGAATTATATCTCCGAAATCCTGAATTGTACCTCCTCGGAAGAGACTCTCTTCCAACACTTTACACACAAATAGCCCAAAATGAAAATCCTGATTTATATCTCCTTTAAAAGTTGGAATTATGTCTCTGAAATCCTGAATTGTACCTCCTCGGAAGAGACTCTCTTCCAACACTTTACACACAAATAGCCCAAAATGAAAATCCTGAATTATATCTCTTTTAAAAATTGGAATTATGTCTCTGAAATCCTGAATTGTACCTCCTCGGAAGAGACTCTCTTCCAACACTTTACACACAAATAGCC
>CABFWO010008408.1:0-18018 GCA_902155825.1 Timema genevievae | reverse complement strand
CGAGATTCGAACCTCGATCTCCCCGTCCTCGGCGGTCGAGCTCAACACGACTAGCGCGTTAGCCAACTACGCCATCGAGGCGGGTATTTAATATTATAAAATTGTTCATTGACTTGAAATACCATATTTATGAGTGAAAACTTTTGATTTTGAATATTACGAAAGGTAAAATCTATATCATTACAATTTACTCTTCAAACAGATTAAAGAACTAAACACATATTATTTTAATATTGGAAATTACTTTACTTTGTTAGATTAGGAGTAAATTCTGTTATGATGGGTTCTGAGGGTCAATAGGCACGAATACTCCTAAAGGGTACACTAGGAATATGTTCACAGAATATTTTTTTAGATATACCCATAAAGTAAATGTAAGTGGTAATTCAGCTTTTGAACTAATAATGGGGAAATTTGTCAGGATATTCACAGTATATTCTTTAAACCACCTTCAACCCCGTTAAGGTGATATATAGAAAGAGGGTGAGCTTGTGAATTAAAGTGGAAACTATCGATGGTCTAACATAATATATAACTAGTTGCGTGGTACCTTGGAAACTAGGTTCGCACTTTTACCTTCCTGCACTTATATCACCGAGATATTTGTTTACTAACCCTTGAACTTGACACGTTAAATTTCCCTTTAAAGGGTTATTTAGAAAGTATTAACTATTCAAGATATATGTGTTTGGTTCATATTATGTGTACTAAACCAGACACCAATTAATTACATTATCATCAATGTTGCCCTCTTTGTTGTGTTATAATACATATTCTGACTTTATTAAGAAAAGATAACAACTTCAAAATTTTATTTTCATAATTGGCTATTATATGGTTATTACAATTCAAAGATTAATACAAATTCAACATAAATACACACATTTTATTGTATTGAACTATAATACTAACATAGAACCAGAGTATGACACAAATAAAATAATTAAATACAATAAACACATCTTGTATTCAATAGAGATATTAGCCTTTATACACACTCAGGCCTTTAGTTTTATTAATTGGTATTATGTTCATAACAATTGAAACATTGTCTCCCTTACTTTGTTGGGTTTCAACATGGTATTTAATTAATTTAAATTGCTCAAAAATGACACCTGGACACGGAAATTTAACCCGGGCCTTTGGATTAGTACGACAATGTTCTACCACTGAGCTATCCAGGACTATCTCGTGCTCAGGGTCATTCTTCACTCATGCTCTAACAGTGAGCTATCCAGGACTATCTCGTGCTCAGGGTCATTCTTCACTCATGCTCTACCACTGAGTTATCCAGGACTATCTCGTGCTCAGGGTAATTCTTCACTCATGCTCTACCACTGAGCTATCCAGGACTATCTTGTGCTCAGGGTCATTCTTCACTCATGCTCTACCACAGAGCTATCCAGGAGTCCTGTGCTCAGGGTCATTCTTCACTCATGTTCTACCACTGAGCTATCCAGGACTATCTCGTGCTCAGGGTAATTCTTCACTCATGCTCTACCACTGAGCTATCCAGGACTATCTCGTGCTCAGGGTCATTCTTCACTCATGCTCTAACAGTGAGCTATCCAGGACTATCTCGTGCTCAGGGTCATTCTTCACTCATGCTCTACCACTGAGTTATCCAGGACTATCTCGTGCTCAGGGTAATTCTTCACTCATGCTCTACCACTGAGCTATCCAGGACTATCTTGTGCTCAGGGTCATTCTTCACTCATGCTCTACCACAGAGCTATCCAGGAGTCCTGTGCTCAGGGTCATTCTTCACTCATGTTCTACCACTGAGCTATCCAGGAGTCCTGTGCTCAGGGTCATTCTTCACTCATGTTCTACCACTGAGGTATCCAGGACTATCTTGTGCTCAGGGTCATTCTTCACTCATGCTCTACCACTGAGCTATCCAGGACTATCTCGTGCTCAGGGTCATTCTTCACTCATGCTCTGTCATTCTTCACTCATGTTCTACCACTGAGGTATCCAGGACTATCTTGTGCTCAGGGTCATTCTTCACTCATGTTCTACCACTGAGCTATCCAGACTATCTTGTGCTCAGGGTCATTCTTCACTCATATTTTAAGGCTGAGTCTGTGATGGACGTGTGGAAATCTCCAGCTACATATGAGCAAACAAAATATGTATAACATGTTATCTGTGACTCAGGATCGAGGTTTGATTCCCACCTTCAGGTGTCATTTTTTAACTAATTTGAATTGAAATTTGGTCCCCTTCATACAGACAGTGCCATAATTACAATGATCTGCAACCTACACTATGTGTTAATATTTATTGAATTAGTATTTATTTATAAAATGTATCTGCATTTTTTTGTATGATGAATAACATCAACAATTTTTTTAAATATAATTTTATTTTTACATACTGATGTGGTTAATTTTGTATAAAATTCTAGCAAGAAATATTCATTTAGTATTTTTCACTTCTTTCTTTAGTACTGTATATAATTCTACGCTATTACCTAATTGTGTAGACTACATACAACATTTGGCTTCTTTATTGTTCTTTCTTTTCTATAGCACAAGATGCGGACTTGACTCATTCTGAAGATCTGTTTGGATTGTTTCTTCATATCCTGTCTATACCATTCTTCCCATCTCTGGACTATCCCATATTTATTAAATACAGTCTAACTTTGCTCTAACTAGTACTAGGGTACCTTTAGCCATTACTCCCTATATTAGTGATAAGTCAATTCTACCGCCTTTTTTTAAAATATCAGCTCTGCCAAAGAATAACAAACCATGGCCGCTAAGACGTATTTTAAATTATTATGATTTTCCTCTGCCAAAACATGTGTATTTCTTGTGTTGGAAGACGTAGATAGTGTAATACGTTGAATAGACTCGATTACACCCTTTTTATTTTCAAATAACATATTTCCTGCCTCAAGCATGCATTCTTTAACTATATCTGCATCGGTAAACAGTTTCATATCTTTGGCAAGGGTCCAAGAAATACGCAAAGAGGCCTTGGCACATTTTTCTTGTTCATTCATTGACCGATCCATAGTTTGTGTTGATTTTGTGTAAATTGAGCATAAACTCTCAATCCTGGATTTGCAAAAGTTGCTTCCCACTGAGAATCTTTCAGCAAATGATTTGTGTTTAGTCTCAGAATGTTGGTTAGTATTCGAACTTTTAACTACAGACACAGTTTATTGACATATCAAACACACAGGTACTGCTCCAACTCGGCTAGGCAGTAGGCAATGTAAAGCAATATCTGTCCACTCTGGTAAAAACTGTCTGTTTTCAGCTTCCACCTTTCTTTTTTCTTATCCATTGTGATAACTGTTAAGGACTACACTAAACTATAACAAACAAAATAACAGGAGCAACTGATCAAACCGTCCGATACAAGGGCTGCTACTAGACTGAGGAATGTTTTCAAGGTCAAGTATGTCCACATGGCATCAGTGTATGTGGAGGGGCGGGTTAAAGCTGTCCATCCACGGCTACCACTAGCCCACCCAAAATAACATTATTTCTTCTGTTTTCCACTATCTCGCCAAGGTTTGTAAAAACTGTGTCCGCGGTCTGCCATTTGGTATCCCCTACCATACAGGATTATACTATGCAGAATTTACTTATAAATGATATTTTTTTATAATAATAATGATGATGATGATGATGATAATAATAACACCCTCCATAATATTGCATTCAGCATACCGATTGTACTTCTGTCACTACTGATTCTCTTCACATTTTCCATGTCTGAGTTCCCACTACTCTCCAGAATTGAACCAAGGTAACAAATGATATTTACTTCCTTAATTTTTACTCCATATATAAATAGTTCATCAGGATATTTGTCTGGTGCTCTGTTTTCTTAGAATTTATTTTTAAACCCCACTTTCGGTACTCTCATGATAACTGACTGCATATTATAGTCTGCGTTTGTATTCAAATCAAATATGATCACACTATTTTTTTCCGTTCAAAGCTATACGGTAAGAACTATCTAACTTACAAAAAACACAATATATTACAAGTGAGTTAAAGAATACAACTAGTATTTTTTTAATGATAGTATTTGTATAGCGAATATGGAATTATGAGGAAACTCTTCCATGTTATATGCACAAAAATCGATGATCCTATACATTATTTCTGTTGACAACATCCGTTTTTATCAATTAATACAAAGTCTACAGCGATGAATGAGGTATCAATGGATAGGATTTTTACCGACCTCTGACATAACATACTCAGTTTACGTTCAAACACATTGTTTGTTTAAAATTCAAGTTAAAAGAAAAATCTAAATTCAAGATGATCACATTCTGACATTAAATATTGTGTACAAAGAGGTATTGTAAATTGTAAATACGTTTACACTAATAAACTCTCTTTGCTATTTTGTGTATACACTTTGCTGAGTATTTAATTTCAACAACCCAACAAAAGACTAGATCATTACATTTTTTCGGGGTAGGGGGGAAGGGGAAAAGTTGAATGTGTGAAAGTTTCGCAAGGGTTTACTGGTTAATATAATATTTTCTAAAATCTAAACCATCGGCAAGGGCTAAAACTTATAAGATAAGATTAATGTATATATTATTTCTATCTCCCCTTCTTCATAATGATAGCTACGGGACTGGATTCCAAGACTGCTTTGATGCATTGTCCTATTCGTGCATCTGGAACACACTCGTTCAGATGTTTCATGAACAATATTTTAACATTGATGGTTTAAACGCCCAGCTCTCTTTCTGGTAATGAACTGGGACCAGGCGGCCAAGGAGTCAGTTCATCTTCCCTCCAGAGGTATGTTCGGATTAACGTTATTTACGCACCTGTCAAGAAAAGTGGGTTTTAACCCCTGCTCAGAACAAGCTGCGGTCCATCAGGGACAGTATGTCACAATGACCCTCTTCTACATGAATGTCTAGAAAAGAGGAGGTCATGGCAAGACTCTGCATTGAGTATACATTTCTGACCCATGGGTTTTTATTAAGAGGGGATCCACCTCCAGTGTGTGATCTTTGCGATGCTCCCCTTAGTGTGTACCACATTCTGATGTAGTGTCGCAAGTATGCCCTATTCGCCTGGCTTTTAATTTTAAGGTGACCTGTTTTTATTACGCAACAGCGCAGATGGCGTCGTATGTTTATTTCGTTCTAAACGCTATGTGAATCTTTAAAATAACTATTTGAGATTCACGTTTTAGAGAGTTACTCATTTCATGATTGTCTAATGTTGAAATTGGCTTGTAATAGATCTGGTTGTACTTGCGAACTCTTATAGGAAGAAGGTGAAATGTTCCATCTTACACCTTCAGGGTGCTATTTGCAGTACAGCCTCTGGAACTTTCAAATTTAATAAGGTTCATTAAGGGTACCTTAAATTAATTTAAAAAAAATTGTTGGTAACAATTGCTACTGTCCTACACTGATGGCCACAACATTTACTTTTTGACAATTTTATAAAATGTACTTATATAAGTTATATTTATCTCTTGTAAGTACTCTGAAACATTTAACATCGTTGTTAACATTGATTGTACTTCACACCACCCATAATTCTAGATTCCTTAAGTAGATACTAGAATCTAAAAAATATTAGATGTATTGTATAGCACACTTTTAAAAAATATTTGTATTTCTTATGGGTAAAATATTTCTTGTCATAGACTTGTAAATATTTAATATTTATTTTGTGAGTTAATTCAAGTATGGGAATTTTTGGAATATTTGACTTTAATTAATATATTTTCTTTGTATGTATAAATAAATCACATGTTTTAAACTATCCACTCACTCATATTCCTCTCAATATCGCTAGCCTCCCAGTTTGTTCACTTGGTACAGCTTCATGACAGTAAGCCACAGATGAAACTTGAGTTCATGAAACCCAGTGTTGTAAAAAAAAAAAGGTTGCCCCTTGATAATTGATCCTTAGAATAATTCTGACTGAATTCTTATATTGGTTCTAAAACTGGTCCATTCATCACATATTTTCGTCCATGCTTCAAGTTATTCACTAGCCATTTTATTCTCAATTGTTCAAAACATTATCTTTAATGGTTTTTAAATTATAAGCATCATCAAGAAATTTCATTGTATGTTCTTGGAGTCAATTTTTGAACACAATTTATCCAAACAAGAATTTTGTAACAAAATCTAAACCTTAAAAAGTGAGAATTCGATTTAGCACCTGGTTCTCATCACTTCTTGTATCACTAGTCTCATTTTGATCATCAATCATGCTTTGCAAGACATCACTTCTTGTATCACTAGTCTAATTTTGANTTCTTGTATCACTAGTCTCATTTTGATCATCAATCATGCTTTGCAAGACATCACTTCTTGTATCACTAGTCTCATTTTGATCATCAATCATGCTTTGCAAGACATCACTTCTTGTATCACTAGTCTCATTTTGATCATCAATCATGCTTTGCAAGACATCACTTCTTGTATCACTAGTCTCATTTTGATCATCAATCATGCTTTGCAAGACCTCAACTTTAATATCAAAGTATTCACGAACTGACTTGAAAGCCTATGCTCTAGAATGCCATTGAGTGTCAGGCTCAGGTTTGACTATTGGTATGAGATCGTTCAGCTTTTGCCAACAGAGAGTAGAACGCAAAAAGAACAAATAAAGGGACTCATTTGCACCAATAAATGTCAAGTGCATTATGGGAGACAACCTTTACTCCAATTTGAGATATTAGCACAGTTCACAATTTTTCAATAATCCACTGCTAAGCTCCACTTTTATAACTAGCAATTACTACAGCATTGTCAAAACATTGAGACTGACAGTCTTCAATTGGAACTTTGTCTTTTTTCAGTTGTTCCAAATACTTTCAGCATCCTTTTGTTTCAATTGTATGAATTCAAAGAAAGCGTATTTAACATGATTTTTTTTCCCTGCAGATTAATATTAACATAAACTGTTTGTACCATTGTCCCATTGTCCCTTGGTGTCCCTTATCTGGAGTGTAATCAAAGACGAAACCAAGATACATGGCCTAATGGACGCTCTTTAACTATTTTTGGCGGACAGGGTGTTTTTATGTTCTTTTTCAACAGGATCTTACTTTGCCAACAAATTTAGTAACCCAAGGAAATATAAAATTCTGATTCACTCTTCCTGTCCAAGAAACTCCTTGTGGCCATGCATTGCAAGGGTCTGAGCTGCTATAAATTTTATGCAATGGAGAATTATGTGGAGAACATCTTGCTATCAATTTTTCCTGTGGTAATTTGAGTTTGAAGCGCTATGTCAATAATTCCTCTGTCTAAAATATTTAATTCAATTTTCTTCCATTAGTTGAAATAGTAACTTTAATATTTTTGGAACTTTCTAGCGCCTTAAAGTAATTGAACCCATTTTCCTGCCCCAATGAGGACTGATTATAAGAGTGAAAAAATAGGGGGGAGGAAAAACATTTTTCTTAAGAATAAACAATCAAGGCGCTCCAAACTTCTTCTCCATATCTACTTACTAACTTTTTTAAGCCATCTTTTATTCATTAATTGATTTTATATGAGAATAAAAGGGTCTTAAATAATTCGAACTCACTCTAATCATTTGCTCCACTTTGCTGCTTTTTTGGTAATATTAGTTTTATAGTAAGACTCTCTGGAGTGGATAAAGAGTGAATCAAATATTGTGTTGTGACTGTAACAGTAACATAACTATATTGAACCACAAAATAACACACACTGGCAACACAAATTATGAAAATGGCAAAACGGCAATTCGACAGCGATGAATACCATGGGCACGTGCCCCATCTGCCTCAACTTTGTTACACACCTGCAATCAGCCCAAAGTTGCCCAACATCAAACAAATCAAAACTGTTTAAAAAAATTAACCATAAACTAGCATTCAAAAGTAGAAAGTATTTAATGTAGTTGTTACATTCAAACTTTTCCCTGCTAAACCGTAACTATCGTTGATTATTTTATTAATATATCAGCACATTAACTTACGATGATTCTTAGGGTTAATTAACTAAACTGTAGTAATACATATATCAATAACTCAAATGATTGAGAATATTTATTACACGTTCACTAATAACACTATGGTGAACTGGGTCACATATTACCCTGGACAGCTGCTTCCCTCATCCTTCGCTTGAAAACTGAGGAAAGCTCTTCCACTCCAAACATGATGAACAGGTTCATAAAGAACATTCTAGAAGCTCACTACTCTCACTTACCAAGTATACACCAATCAAAGCCTTTGCTTGGCTCCTGGTGTAATGGCCTTGGACACTTGGGGAGGCCTTCCCTGTTCGGGGGAAAGGCGGGGTAGCTGGTCTTCAGCGCTCCCCAAGAGAGAAACATTATTTTCTTATCAACCTAAGCCATCAACAATGGTTTCCCTTCCCTTTCTTGTGAGCTGCGCCCATCTTCCTCTGCAACAGTCATCTGGCATATTACACTGTCAATCATTATTAGAAATTACAATACATTTAACATAGGTATCATAGTATTGTTTAAGATATACCGTAAGATGGGGTGAAGTTGAGCGAAAACTTGGAAACTTGTATCCCACTCTATATTTAAAGGAAACTCATTGTAAAATAAAAAAATAAAAAACTGATATACAACACAGCTATTCTAGAAGAATTCTGTATTTCAATAATTCAGGAATAAGTTGTTAATTAGCCTACAAAAATTAGTATATTTATGATTAAATTTTATAGAAAAAATAGGCTCAAAAACTTTGATGCCACAGCCTACTCCAAAAACTTTAAAAACAACCTAAAACTATAATGCTCCTAAGTAGGCACAAAAATATCAATATTTAACTCTTGAGCACTATTTTTGTAAAAACTTATCACTTTGCCTAATTTTTGGGGTGATGTTGAACACTTTATTGAAATTTCTTTTAGTCTTAATAAGTTAAGTAAAATAGACTTAAAAATTAATTAAAATCAGAAAGAGGTGAAGCTATAATTATAATTTAAATTAATTTTGGGCCAAAATTATTGGCAACACTGCTAAAAAGGGAAATATGGCAACACTGTTAAAATTGGAGTGCTATGAGGGTGAAGCAGATGAAGCTATTGCTTTATTGAGTACAGTAGAGATAATATACAGTGTTGGAACATTGGTTGGTGTGTTTAGTGAAATGGTTTGGTAGCTACAGTGTGCTGAATTCTGAAATACAGTCTGGACTTGACTGTTTTATATACCTTTACTTAAAATGTCAAGAGTGTACAAAAGGAAGTTTGGAAATAGTGTTTCGCAACCATAGGGAACAAGACTTGGAAAAAGCAATCAAGATATGTGTGACAACAAACTTAGTCTGTCCAAAGCAGATTTCACTTACAAAATTCCTAATAGAGCCCCTACACGATCCTAGGACTGACATTATGCATCAGTATTTACAACGAGACCATACACGGTCAGTCTTCACTTCATTATTTGTATCAGTCTCAGCTCCTGCATGCAACGTGCAACAACTTGGATGATAAGAAAAAGGCTTGGACAGTCTATGTTTGCTACCGAGACTGAATGAAATACTGACAAGCGCGCGCTCACGGTCAGTATTAATTATTACTTTATTAATACTGACAGTCTGACCGATCGTGTAGGGGCCCTATAAGGGGACATTGCTTAGTAAATTTCATGGTTGGCATGGGAAGTATTATGGTGGCCATACTGTTTTTTCTAAGCATGAAGAAAATATGTTTTAGACTCGCTCTTAGTTTGTGCAGAATATGTTTTTTTTCTTGGATATAATTGATCTTTATTTATTAGCTGAGAGTTACTTGAACAGAATAGGTTGTGAAGAAATTCCACAACAGCTTTCCTGGTTACGACTGGGAGAAAAGTTTCATGCAGAGACATAAGAACACGGTAGGCCTTTGGCAAATAACATAAAGAGAGCTTGGGCAGCTGTAAATCTAGAAATGTTGTTAAACTATCATGACTAACTAGCTGCTTCCATATAGGGCTTCTTGGCGCCTGAACAAATCTTTAACTACGACGAAACAAACGTGTGTAATGACCCGGGTTGGAGAAAAATACTGGCACAAAATATCCAGCCGATGGTGAATTTTACAAAGAACAGCTTAACAATTATGGTTTGTGCATCAGCAGCAGGAGGTATGTGCTGTACAAAGCTGAATATTTATATGACACATGGAGGGTTGATGGTCCAAAGGGGCCTCCTTTCTGCACTAAATCATGTTGCGCACGTTGTAGTAGATACAACAGAATCAGCCATGGGTGGTTTGATGCCGTTACATTAGCTGATTGACTTTCAACTGTGTTTTTACCACACGCTAAAAACATTAATGGACTAAAAGCATTGATTAGGATAGTTTGAGCTCGCATTTTACTCCATCAGTAATTCAGATGTTCAAGGAGAATAAGGAGGTCTATCTTAACCTAATGGAAAAAGGGTCTGTAAGCTGTGGTATTTGTCCTTCGTCTAAGGAAAGGTTTGTGAGTAAATTGCCTAAAGCACCTGTTCCCAGCTCACCTGAAGTTGTGAACGAGACTTTGTTGACTTTCTTGAGAGATCAGAGACACTCTACCGGTACAAGAGCAACTGCGCCTACTAAAAAGCAAAGACTGCAAATAATTCCTGGTCGTTGCAGCAGCAGTTGACAGTCCTTTCAAAGATGACCAGCGGCAGGCCTACAAACATGAGGCATGTGTATTCAGAAATATCATTCACAGGTGGAACTTCAAAGAACACAAGGAGATTGTTTTAAGACTTTGCTCCAGTACATCAATTATGTGTTGATTCCATGAAACCAGGGGAATTACTCCTGGCTGGCTAGATACACCAAAAACAACTTGGCCAAAGTTTACCTCTGTGAAGTTCTCAGTGTAGATGAAGAAGCCCATACCTACCTCATTAAGTTCCTTCGCTCAGTAGATTCAAAGAAAACCGTGTTTAGATTTTGATTCTGGTGAGAACAACATCCCATTTAATGAGGTGATTGATACCCTTTTGCCCACCTTTCATTTAACCAATAGAGGGCATTATGTTTTTTAGTCCTCTGTGGCAGTAATGGAATAGAAACTATAGAACCCGTACCGACCATTAAAATAAGTATCTGTTTATCAGGATTGTAAAGTACGGTACGAGGCCTGTTTTTAATAAACACAAACATATGTTACTAGCACAAATACATGACTGTTTTGCTAAAGAACTGTTTAAGAAAGTTGGCTTTACTATCATTTAATGTTTGCATTTGACATTGCTTATCATGTAATTTTAGTTAGGTTTAGCTTTTAAATGTTTTTTATATGTAATTCTAGGAATGAAATAATTTTTCTCAACATTTTTGGTATACTGGTATGGTCCTATAACACGTATGATTTAATTTGAATTTTATTTTGTTTTAACTTTTAGGTCAGTAAAAAATACATTTATAACTAAATTTATTTTTACAATATTTTTCTAACGCCTATTGGTCAACTTGCCCCAGGTGCATTGGCAAAGGCACAACAATTATTTTTTGCATTGCTGTTTAACTTTACCCCAGTTTGGGGTGAAATTGATGAGAAGTCTTTATTTCTTTTAGTACCCAAATTTTGGAACTGAATTTTTAAACTTTCACTTTACTGTTCTATGAACATAGAACTGCAATCCACCTTTATTTAAAATAAATAAAAAGCACTGCTTTTATGATAAAACAAAGCTAAAAGTTGAAAATTGTTCAAATTCACCCCATCTTACGGTAACTGTTTGCTTACGTATATTCATGATATGAGTAATCACAATCTAACTATTATTTTTATTATTATTATTATTATTGTTATTAGCACCGCGTAATACTACCCGTTCAGGTCATACGCACTTATGCTAATGTGTAATGGTAGGGTGATTGTGAGATGAAATGGAGGACCTACAGTTTAACGTGGAATTCGAACCACGGTGGAGGCCTGGCATTCCACACATTCACAAGTTGTGATTAATACACGTCTTGTCAGAGGTGAAGGAAGGGTTTGGCAATCGGACACAATCCAACTATATGAGTATACTATCCCCGAATCTAACCACGGATTCGATTTGGAAACTCTTCGCAGGGTAAAAAGTGGTACCCCTGGAATAATGGTCGAGGGGCCGAAATCTTATAGGAGTGAGGACAAATAGGAAAAAATATATATATTACAAAGTAGGATGAGTCTCATTATTAGACGTGAAAGAGAGAAATAATATTTTCCCCCGTGCAAGAATCATTTAAATCTATTTTATTGAGTTGGGGATTGTTTTAAAACTTTTTAATACTATAAAAGCTTTTGATATATTTTGTAACTGTCTAATAGAAGGTTTGGGGAGCTAACCTGAAGTTATGTCCCTGAACAAATCAATTTCACACATTTCAATTTCAAATACCAAGTTCGTCTTTGCATTAGTTTCAGATAACTCAATTCTGCATGGTTATATTTTAAATAAACCATTTTCACTTAGTCGAATTTCCCACAATTTATTTTTACCTAATTCAAACTCAAACTGTTAAAATAAAACGTACAATATTTTATTAGAGGTGTCGGACGGGTCTATGGGTGTCAAAACTTACTACGGAGCAACAAGGAGAGTATTGAGTGTAAACTACTGAATGAATATAGTGAGAAATTAATTTTAATCTATCATGTATATTTCAAGCTATATTTAAAATATAACAAGTTTGGTGTCTGACTAAAATGATCTACTAACTGCTCACAATGTATAGCTTGTTATTATTTTTGTTTCAGAGCACATTTGAACGACCTCGAGAACATTCCAATATTCTTCGTGGCTTCTTTCTTCTACCAGTTTACCAACCCTGCTCCGTTTATTGCCATTAATTTGATCCGAGCATTTGCACTCTCCAGGATACTTCACACGATCGTTTATGCTGTGTTCCCCTTGCCACAGCCTTCACGAGCTCTCGCTTGGGGGGTTGGCTATGGAATCACTGGTTACATGGCAGTGAAAACCATTCTGTACTTCTTATAGTTTTCAATAAACAACTTCATCTTTTGAGCATTTTGTGTGAATCTAGCTCTAGGTAACCTCTTATGCAAGAGACCAGCCAATAATTTCAGGAGGAGTTTGGTGGGCAAATCCCCCAATTGACGGAGGATAGAAAGAAAGATAAATGATAAACTGTTCTAGAAGCTCTCTGAAGTGCTTTTTATGGTAACACAGCCCCCTAATTTATACTTGTACCTTAATTTTGATATTGTTTGAAACCATAAATAAA
Source organism: Timema genevievae (assembly GCA_902155825.1). NCBI lineage: Eukaryota > Metazoa > Arthropoda > Insecta > Phasmatodea > Timematidae > Timema > Timema genevievae. The sequence continues at coordinate 4,823 of CABFWO010008408.1, read as the reverse complement.
GCCATATATATTTTGTTCATAAAATTCCGGGGGAGGGGGGGTTTGAACCCCCAAAAAAAACCACTGACTACGGTCTTGTTTCTGCGTTTGGTTCTAATAATGGAACTTTATTGTATATTTCTATTTTTATTCTGGAAAATCTTCATTTTGGGTAAAGGGCCACTATGTTCATGCCTTAAACACTTTACAATGATTCAAAGCAGTCTTTTGCACAAACCCAAATTGTCATGGGTTAAAAAAAGTTGTTTTCAATCTCATACTCAAGCTTGAAAACACACAATTGGGTACTCAGTGGGCTTACTAAAAAATGGTGTTTTAAATAAAAGCATACACTTTTATATTAAGCTATGCAAATATTATTTAAATCGCCAAGGTAACAGTAACATTTCATTACATGCAAGTTTGTTTTTATGTGAAAATTAAAAATAGTGTTTTAAAATTATTACAAATGTTAGCGCTAATTTTATCTTCTAATTGTAATAATCCCTTTTGTTTTCGTACTGCTTGGGGTTTGATTGTTTGTTTTGTTTAACCTTGTTTCTTAAACATGGGTTCCCATTTTAACATTGCATTATGGAAGTGGTTGATCTGTTAATATCATTATTGAATTAAAAGCATCTTTAAAATATCAATTATATGTTAATTAAAATCATTACTGATCTGAACAAATGGAATACTCGACTCAATATCACACATGATGACGCCTTCACCTCAACTACAAGGAATAATTTAAATAAAATCATATTTAATGTATGATGAGGATTGTGCGTATTACTTTCACGACATCTTCTCCGAGACTCAGGGTTGCATTATTAGTCTGGTCTGGTAGCCATGGATCAGTACCGGCCGAACTCAAGTATCAAACTTGCCACACTTAAGGCCATATGTACAGATGTTTTTTTCTGTCAACATTCAAAAGACTTTTCTTCTATGAAATGTTACACACCATAAATTTATTTTTATTAACAAGTTATGAAGGCGATAACCCTCAATTTTTACGCTTTCCTAATCTAATTCTAGACCACACTTTTTAAAATAAAAATTTGAAAATTGAAACTTAGTATTTTTAACACTATTCTTATTTAATGAAGCTGGGATTTTACCATAATTTTAAGCATACTCTACTTAACATACCCTTAAAATGAACACAGTTTAATTGTTTATTGATTTTATTAATTAATCTATAGATATTAAACATTAGTATTCATAGATGTATATTTAAGACTGCAAAACATATTCAGACATAAATATGCAAAGTTTTCCTGAACTACTTAATTTCCATATGACATAACAATATGCATCGAAATTCCAAGTTGGCTCATGAGACAACACTTTGTAGGGAAGTGTAGCTTAGTCGACAAGAACGGGTGATAGCCAGCCTACATGCACGCACACACACCTAAGCCCCACTTCATCATTGAAATAAAAAGGGCTGATAGATAGGCTATAAATTGCTATTAATAATCTGCATCCCATGTGGATTTTCTGTTCAAACGGTCATTTACAAACTGTTTCTTGAAACAGTTAACCTTATAATATAGTAGTGGTGTTGATCTTATATCATTTCCAGGGCTTTTCATTGTTGAAACATGTTGTAGTAATTTTAGATTAGTGTATCATTTGTGATCACTGTGAATGGTAAAGAAACAATAAATGGCTGTAAGTGATCACCCAAGGTTTCGACACATTACTTATCAAGAATGATAAAATAAATAGTTATAGGGCATATATAACTATTACCTAAACTCTTAAAAGAACTTTTTACAGTCATTTTATAAAGAATCTTTTTCGTGAAAAAATTTAGTAACTTAGGCAATTTATATAGTTTTAATTTCTTTGCTATTTGAACTAGTTCAATACATAAAAAGATATTACGTCCCTACCAGAAGTCGAACCCAAAACCCTTAGCTCAGTAGACAATCGCGCTAGTGACTGAGCTCACGTGATGGCCTATGGCACTATTTATTTATTTACCCATTTGGTTTATATGCTTAAGCACTAATTATACTAATAGGTTAGGAATGGTGAAAGTTGAATTTAGTGGAAGTGAACCTGCATTTGGCGGAGGGAGAGTGGAAACACCACCCCTCCCCCGGAGGAAAATGACAGACAAGAGGTAAAAAGACAAAAGAACAGATTATAGTACAACAATTGAGCATGATGGGAATTCTGGTAATACAAGGGGTATGTTATAGCAACGACAGCCATCCTCCAGTTAAGTCTAATAATAGCCATTGTTTTAAAAAGGGTTACAAACAAGGTAGTCTATTAAACTTAAAGGCTAATACATATGTCAGCAAACTAATTCCTTCAAACAAGACACATATAATATATGCGCCAGTAGGAGCGATCTATAGTCCGGTCCACTCTTACTCTGCAGCACAGGACCCCTAATTTTGAAACTTGTGAAAATACTCACTTGCGAGCAAACTCACAAATCGCAGGATGTACCAAACAGAGCTAAGTTTGAAACGTTTCTACTGTCGTGCGGATCGGAGTAGTGTTGTTTCGCTTGCGACTGAGTTTTCAATCTGACAACACTGTAAAACCATGACGTGTGCCAAAGGATTGAGGTGATGAGATGCCACAACACGCCATTATACAAGATATGTAACACACTTATTGTATTGAGTGCCTCATGTAAAACGATTTGTTTCGTTTGATTAGTAAACCATCTTCCAGTTGTATGCATCTAAGCGTGTCATCTCAAAATGTTCTCAGGTTATATGAATAGAGGTTAAACCGATCTTGTATTCAATATTCACTTAGCTTACTTGGTAGCGTGCTTGTCTAAAACTCAGATGTTCACGAGATCGATCCAACATGGATTAAAATATTTTAATTTTTTGTCTGAATTTAAATCACTCAGTAATAATTAGAATTCAGTAATATATTATTTTATTTTCGCAATTATTTTTAAAACATAAATATACCCTAAAGGTATTTACTGTGTGGATAATAATTAGTTTGCATAGCCTTATTTTTAAATGTGTACATTTTTATGTCATAAAAGCCCATTAATTTAATTTTTAAATAATCACCTACATACAAAATTTCAAAATTAATGTACCGCTTTAATTTACTACCTTGTTAAATTATTTTTAAGGAATATCATTGTAATCTACGTAGGCTTAAATATCTTGTATACTTCTATAAAAAATATTTAAAACAAATTATATGCTTACTAATACAATGAGAACGTCACTCTAAAGATTAAGCCAAATTGACAGTTAAAAAATTTGAAAAAATTAAAATATATATATTTTCACTCAAACAAATATTTTTATTGATGGAATGAATAAAGTGTACAAAGCAATCATATTTTCTTATGTAAACCTATTTTGTACAGTGGTAGGGTTATTTCAACAAAATCACTCTTAGAAGGTTTCAACTGAAGAGAGGGATGGCATCCATTTTGTTATATTATGCTCTACTCGACAGAAAAGGCTTGTCTTGCACGTTGTGAGACTGGCGAGTAGAATCCTCTCGCTATTCGATCATGTGACGTCAGTTTTCGCAGCACAGACATTTCAAAATTAGGGGTTTGCGAGATAGAGTGCGAGATGAGAAAAATACGCTAGCGACTCGCTACTCGCACGTTTCAAAATTAAGGGTCCAGATCTTATGGAGTGCACAGTTGCCAGATCTCACCCGCTCGAAACAAATTGGCAACTTTTACATTCAAACTTGGCAAATTATACAAACCTATACACGCTATGGCAATCAATTTGAAGTTTGGGTTGTCAAGAATTGTGTATAGTTTAAACCTAAAAAAAATACCTTTATGCTTCATCGCTGTCCCCGCACAAAGGACTGTGAAGTAGTGTTTAGTGGATGGCCCAGGTAGCTCACAGTTTTGAGAGTGAGTAGGTGGACTTATGGGTGGAGGAGATGACACAGGGGACGATGAAGATGATGAAGTTAATCTTATTAAAAACTGCTCCTCGTCATCTTGCAGCTCGTCTGCTTTCCACATGTCATTTTCAATTTTTTTGATGTGATTTACGTAACTGAACAAGTTTTGTACAGAAACCTTCTCATATGCAGCAGATATTAAAGACCTCATATCTTTAACCTTAAAACTAGTATTGTTAATTTTAATAAATGTTTTTACTTGAGCACACACCATCTTTATAGGGTTAAGATCTCCATGATACGGAGGCAAACGAATTACTTGTAGATTCACCGCCTTCCCCTTCTCATCCCTTGTATTTTTCAAATTTGTGTTTGTCTTGCAAAACCAAATGCAGCATTTCCCATTTCAATATTTCGTCATCAACATCAATGTTCTTTTGGATAAGCCACCTTCAACAAAGCCATTGCCATTTCCAGCGTGAACCATTGCAAAGCGTGGTCCGCGATCCCGCGGTGGCTTCAGTTCCGTGCTTAACCCCTCAAGAAATGCTTGCCGAGAACTCTGAATGGTGGTATCTTTACACTCCTTGGAAACGTTATGTCCAACATCTACCCATGATTCATCTGTATAAATAATATGTCTACCTTCAGCTCTGAACTCCTTAATATCTTTCAAATACTTATGACGCCACCAAATAATGTCATCCCTTTCAATGAAAGCACTCTTGTTACCCCTCCGTTCGTACTTAAAACCCATCTACTGTAAAAATCTGTATAAGGTAGTTCGTGAGAAATCTAGCAATGTGTCGTCTGCATTTACCCTCGCTAAAATAATACTTAAGGTAGGGGGCAGGTTGTCTAAAGCGAGGTTTCCACATGCAATGATTATTGGCGCCAGTAGCATGCCAGTTTAATGGCGCCAGTTTGTGTTTCCACATTCATCAAACATTTTTCTACTGGCGCAGTAT
>CABFWO010008407.1:0-18025 GCA_902155825.1 Timema genevievae | reverse complement strand
AAACCTTAAGTTTATGACATTATGTTAAGACTTAGTACTAAACCCTGATAATTAAGAACGTTGTTATTTTATACAATAATGGTGGGACTTTATTTGTGTAAGGAGTGCAGAAGGGGAATGAGGGGGCAAAAACCAAACCGGTTTTTGTGGACTTTCTACCCTCCTCTCCCCCAGTTAAAGCTAGAAATTTGGATGCTCCTAGAAGATATTTGAAGTGATCCTCCTTTAGAGAATTTTTGAAAATCATACACTTTTAACAACTAAATATTTAGATTAGTGCTTCCCCAAAATATTTTGAAATTTTGATACTTCTAGAGGATATTTGGATTAGTCCTCCTTTAACAAGTTTTTGAAAATTAGACGCCCCTAAAAGCTATTTTAAGAAGCGCTCACTATAATTTTATTTATTTATAAAGGAGATTCCCTAGAATATATTTGAAGTGATGCTCACCCAGAATTTTTTGAAATTTGGAATGCCCTAGAAGCTATTTAGAATATTCTTCCCTATTTTTTTTTCTCAAAATTAAGATGTCTCTTGGAGCTATTTGAAGTGGTCTTTTACCAACAATTTTTTAAAAATTGGATGCCCTTAGAAGTTATTTGGAATGATACTCGCCTGTTGTTATTTTTTCCTATCATGCCCTATGTTAGGCTTAGAGTTGTTAATTTTAGGGATTATCTTCATAATATCCTACTATCTCCCGTTATATAAGGGGTCGCCAACAAGCAATCCCGGCCAGTCACAAAATTCACCTTGGGCCGCCCCTGTCAGGCCATATTGATAAACAACTGTGAAAGAACAGCTATGATTTATGATGCGCTAGAAGAGATTGAATGCTAGAGTTGCAGAAAATGAGTGAGAATTGAGAAATAGTGTCATTTGTTCTTCCTCCACAGTCCAACCTAGTAACAAAAAATAACAAAACAACAAACAACAAATAACAAAATAACAAAAATAACAAAAAATTTGTTTCTTCCAATACCGGATTGTGAGTACTAATATCAGTAAAATTGTCGGAAAAAAAGTATCGCGAGATAAAAATATCGATATTAGTAAAGTATCGATACTTTTTTCACATTACTACCTCTGAAGCGGGTGACTGAGTTTGTTAAAGAAAGACTAGCTCTAATTTTCTATACCTTTCATCACAGAAAAAATTGCGCAAAACTTAGTTAAAAATGCTGTTCCGATAATTTTAAATTTGCACATATATTTTCATTCATCCAATTGAAAATTTAAGGTGGTTTATGTTAGCCTATAGAACACCATTGATGTATTTCAACTTTATTTTAGAGTAAACTATATTTTTAATAACAAACTAATATGTATAGCTATGCAAGACAGTTAATACATCTGCAATATGTACTGTGTTTCAACGTTCCAGAAAGTGTCCCGGTTAAAGAAAGTTTTCTATTAATTATACCTTGTCAGAATGAGTTTCTGGCAACACATGTATTGCTGGTAAAGAATTTCATTTTATTTTTAAAATTAGTTCAAGAAGGCCTAATTGTTGAATTTTCAACCAAATTTATTCAATTTATTAGTGGCATCCGATACTCTAAAATCTTTCTGGGGATAGTACGCTGGTGGGCATGCCATCTATAAACCAGACATTAGACGAGATGTTCTGCAACGGAGGGGCTTGGGTTTTAATCTCGATCAGAGGCCCTACGGGTAATTAATCATTATGGTTTTTCCATCCTGTTTCCAAGCCAGCGTGAATGCACTGCTTCTTAAGCCTCTTAGATTAGATTGATAATATAGTTGTGTTCACGTCAACTGTTCCCAAGTTCGACACCTGAAATCACTCGGTAGCGTGTCTGTCTACTGAGATAAGGGTCTTGGCATGGACTGAAAAAAATATTATTGCTGAAATATGAGTTTCCTCTTTCACAGTGCTTAATTAACGGCTGGGAGGTAGGTACTTTGTTGGTCTTGTGTATTCGAGTCGCTAGGACGAGATCACTCCATGTAAGTTCACATCTAAAGAACAGCTGCACCTGTGGCAGAAAATAATCAAGACGAATGGTAGTCCATCAGCGACATGACCTTCAATTGTCTTTTTACGCTGTAATCTCTAAACGACGATAAATGTTGTATTGGTGCTGATGAGTAAAAATTAATAATATGTTTATGCTTAAAACATATAAGCATTTTCTTGCTGCTCAATTAATAAAAACTATAAGCAAATGCTTGTTCTCGAAGCAGATCCTGCAGAAAAAAGCATTTGCTGGAAATTTAAAGCATAAGCTGAAACTGTTTAAGTATATGCTTGGAATCCAATGAATAAAGTTCAGTAGATACTAACGTTTACTAGCATATTCAAAGAAATCTTTGAGGTAGCTCACTCTGTGCTTTAATATAACATGTTTTCATTGTCAAATTATCTCTTCACATCTTTTCATTTTCACGGAAGTGTAAGACCGTAAAATTGTAAGACAATTTGGAATCAGAGACCAGTCAAATATGCACATTCAAACCACGGCCTAATACATACCGGTCTGGCTACTCTTTAGTTTCAGTGATCAGACATTGAAGCCAAAACGCGCTAGTATCACTGCATATTAGAATGTACAAAATTAAAATAGGTATTGGAGATAAGTTTGAACAGATAATGATTCATTCTATAATTTTAGGTAATATGGTGATAAAATAAAACATTAATTTATATTAAATGCATGACATTAAGTAAAATAAAGATAAACTAAAATAATAACAATGGCTTACTCATTATTGTAAGAGAATTTAAGTTTGCTCAATAATTCTAAATTTATATTATTTTTATTTAGGGGTAGGGGAGAGGATAGGGTGTACCTGTAGGAGGTAGAAGATTTAAATTAGTCAAGAATGTAAAGGGATAACTTCAAATAACCACAAACACATTTTAAATATTAGTTATTTCTAGGGAGGCTGGTGATATAAAAGGACTCAATTTTTAAAACTAAAAGACTAAACTACTTCTCAAAGTGTTAGATGATTGATATCAGTCAGGCGGGTATAAGGATCAAATCCTAAATTATTAAATTTCCAAATAAAGTAGCGTAAAATAGGGAGGGATGGTCCCCTCAAAATGTTTACCAAGCTATATAAATAAAATTTTTGTAGAGGTAAAAACTTTAAATGGCGCCATGCAATTTAATAATAAAACAGGTTTGAGTCGCTATATAGGGATACATTGTTCACATTAATGCATTTTTAAAGTTTCTCGTCTAATGCCGCTATGCTCATGACAGATATTCAACAAATGTTGATATAACCAAGTGAAAGAAATTAAACTATATATTTCTACTGGAGCGATATTTATTAATTTGGGCCAAAAAAATATTTAATAAAAAAACTGCAAAAACATTGGCATTTTCTCGCGTTTCCTACACTCTTGAAAAAATGGAATTTCAAAATTGAAGCCCAGGAAATTGTAGGGCTTAAAATGTATACAACCAAAATAGAACATTATTTACGATGTAGCTAGGTTGAAATTTGGTAGCCGCGTAAAATATTATATAAGATAACCAAATAAGTCTTAAAATTTCAAATTGGAATTGTGGAAGCTTAGGAGGGTGAAGGGGACAGAGGGGTTTGGAAATGAGAGTAAATTGCCATCTTTACAAAGAAAAAAATACTTTTATGCATGAAAGAAAATTTAAATTCGCCAAGTTGATAAAAGGACCATACCAAATAACCATAAGAGTTATAAAGTTTGGAATTCGAAAATTTACTGCTGGGGAATGGGAGGGGCCCCTAAAATTTTCTAAACTATAAAAACTCGATATGTTTCAAATGCGGGTACACTTTATACTAATTAAACATTCCTCATCCCAACATAATAGTGTAATTAGTAATATATAAGCGTATAGCTCGAACGAATATTGAGGCACGGTGCTAAAAAAAATAACAAAATAGAAAATGCTATCAATGTTAACCGCAAAAAATAAATCTACTTTCTAAAAGGCTCTTTTTATAAAAATTGGACTGTAATGAGACATTTGGAACACTAGCTCTGTAAAGGCAGGAGCAAAAAGTTTAAAGTACTAAAAAAGTAAATCAACACACAAACTAAATCCTATCTTAAAGTGGATACATTAGATTTACAAATACATAGCTAGGAGCGACATAGCAATTAAAATAAGCCAATTCAGGCGACATAACTTGGTGACCATGATTTTATTTGGATAATAATGATGCTTCATATTTAATATGTTTCTGTAAAAGAGTCTATTATTTAATATATGCTTGTTGGTGAAATGTGAGGCTCTTTTTTCAAATATGTGGTTATGTAAAGTTTGCATTGTCATTGGAATGCGACGACCGCCCTGTGATTGCGCTCGTTTTTGCACTCAGATTGTAGACTAGCTAATATTTTATTTCTAAGATTTTTTATTTGTTAATTGCCATAACTGGTTTGTGATTGCCATGGCTAGCTTAGGATTGTACATGAAGGAACTTTCAAAATTATGACAGCTGGATGTTCGCTAATAAAGCAAGAATGCTATAGCGAAATATATCAAAGCTCGATCTAGTACATTACAAAATCAATGGGACCAGAATATTATGAAATATAGCAATGTTCCAATTTGTTTTGACACATATCGTAATCAAATTTCTGATAAATCTTATTTCTGTATTATTATTATTATTATTATTATTATTATTGTTATTATTATTATTATTATTATTTTATTGATTTTTTATGATAATGATCATAATTTTTGTTTCAAACCTATCAAAACTACATAAAAAGAACTTTTTTCTTTCCTTTAGTAGATAATTTGTATAACAAACACTTAATAACTATAGCTGTGATTAAAACACTATTTTGGTATAGTTAAAAGTATTTTTTTCATATACTTTGTATTGCCAACAATTTTACTCACTTTAATAAACTCTATTCTATTATGATATAAATTTTTATTTTTAATAAAATCTTCAATTATTAATTATATGAAAATATTGTTCTATTAGGCCTATAGAATAACAATCTTATACTGAAAGATTTTTCAGTCTAAAAAAATCACTTTTATTTCTATTCCCCTTTACTAAAATTAAGAGATATATAATTTTCCATACATACACGAGAAGGTGTTGGAAAGGTGTAATTGGGCAAAACATTATGATCCTTTTGTTATGTAATCCTAACGCGCGTTTAGGGAGATGAGCTTCACATTTAGACTTGATTTTATTATAAACTAATTTAAAACCAATTTGTTAACTCTCGTAGAACATTAATATAAAATAATAATACTGATATTTAGCACCGCGTCTTACTATCCGTTCGGGTTATACGCTTAAGTACTAACTACGCTAGTGGGTTAGTATTTGAGAAGGTTTGATATTGAGAAAGTGAGCCTGCATTTGTGTGGAGGGAGAGTGGAAGACCGTTTAGGAAAAACCACCCCCAGTTCAACCAAGCGAGATTCGAACCTCGGTCTCCCCATCCTCAGCAGTCTAGCTCAACACTAAACTAGTGTGTTAGCTAACTATGCCATCGAAGCGGGTAATAGTATAAAATAATGTTGAATATAATCATTCCAGTGTTCAAAATAAGGGGGTATTGCCGATACCAAATATATACTTAGGAAACTCTTTTCATTGTATTTTCCATGCTTTTAACTTTTTTTTGTTTATAAAATAGCATATAACTTGTATATTTTGTTTGTATTAATTTGACAACAAAATGTAAAAATAAATGCAACCTTTACAACTTAAGTATTTAATTTTAATTACTGATATATTTTGTGTGCTGTGTCTTACTTACCATTACAGCTATCCGTGTATTTACTCCAATGGATTAGGAATGAGAAAGGTTAAATTTTTGGGAAGTGTGCCCGTATTTGCGTTGAAGGAGAATTTTAAGCGTTTTAGGAAAAAACACTCTTATAATCTCAGTACACCCAATCGGGATTTGAATACTGATATCCCAGTTAATAGCAGTCCAGTCTAATGAAGAAGTTAATCCTAAAGAATTGTGACCGCAGAAGCTGGTCACAAAATATTAGACAATTCATTTACAAGTGCATTTCCAAGACTGCGTGTCTCTGTAGAAGCACTGGCATTGTATATTTGGGTCCAACACTCTCCATTGTTTGAAGAGTTTTGCTCAGGGGTGAGGTGGGGTAAGGGATCACCCCTACGTACTCAGAGGGACAGCAGCTCTTAGCTCTCAGCTTGTCTTTCTCATGAGGAACATTTTGAAAGTGAGTTGTTTTAAAGAATTATCACTTGGAAGCGCTATTAAAGCTAAAATAATGTATTCACGTGTATCCATGGGCCATTATACGTTGCGCTACCAGCTTTCCTTTGTTCTCTGTAAGTGAAATCCCAATTCACGACAAATAATATAAGTATAGATAGAGAATAACGTTTCTTTTCTATTCTATATGCAGGTTGAGTAGATGTGTGAATATATTTTTGCTGGCAGTGATACTTTATAACAAATAATCACTGCTTTGTTGAAAGATAGAGTTTACTTTCGAAAACTTTTGAGTTTATATATATTTGTTTTTATGTCTGTTTTAGGGTTGTCCAGTTGTTGTATCTGCTCGTGCGCTGTCAATGTTCTGCTCATGTTGGAGCTAACCACAACAACGGCCTTAAGTCCTCCAATACTATCTCATAGGTAAAATAAAATCTCAACTTTGACTTAGAATACAAATATATTATACAAGTATATGAAGTAAGAAAGAAGTGATTTGCTAATCTACAATGGTGATAATCAATGTTGAGAAATCGATAAATGTGATAAGTTTTTATGTTTGGTGGATGTGTCGTGGGCTAAGAGCTGTGTGTTGATGGTTGGGTGGGGGGAAAGAGAATGGATTTAGGCCAGTGATTCCCAAAAAGGGTCACGCAAATATTTGTAAAAGTTTGCTTTTTGCTGCTGTATCCACAATTTTCGGACATTGTGTAAATATGTTAAGACAACTCGTGTATCTGGGTAGATGAAGAGAATAGTGCTGTTAGTTTTGTTAAGAGTGAGGTTAGTGAGAATATTTTCAATCCAAGTTCAAGTACCGAAAGACAGTAGTTAGTAAATAGAAATCAATAAGTCCTCTTGAAATATTATTCAAAAGTATGAGTTAATTACTGTCTAATAATACTATTGGTTTACATGTGTATTTTGTAATCTACCCCCGTCGAACCTAATATGTTTCAGCGTGGCCAGGGTTCCTCGAGATTTTACAAAATATTTTAAGGGTTCCTCCAAACAAAAAAAAAGTTTAGAAGCACAGATTTGGGTGAAAGGTGTGTTATAGGTGTAAGGAGGAACGAGGGTGCCTAAACTGTAAACCACATTTGGTTATTCTCTTCGCACAATTTAGTTAGTTTCAGAGTGAAGCTTTAAATAATGTCCATCAGAGTAGCCTTACGACCTAATTTATATGTTTTTTGTTTCTTTTCTTCCACGTACCTTCTCAATGTTCTTCAAGGAATTTTATTTTCTATAGCTGCTTCCCTAACAGAGATATTACCCCACAGAATGGCGTTTATAACTTTTCGGAGGCTCCGCCCTTACCATATGCCTCTCCTGCCTCTTTTTATGGTCACAGATACCATCTGAAGCAAAACATAAACAACAGTAATTAGAACTCTAAGCTAATTGTATTACTTATTGTTTCACACACATCAAAGGATGCCCATTCTGATTCTGTCAAGGGGGCTTATCCATGGTGGTTGCCACACACGGAACCTTTTTCCAAACACAAAATTTAAGGTTTCCATAATGCCTTGCAATTTTTCTAACACATGCATAGTTCCCAATATGGTCCTCCTGGGTCATATTGCGCACTTACACTTTTACTTCATTTCGCCATTTTACCTCCCAGAACTGACAGGATTTATACTTGACAATAACACAGTGGCGTTTTCAATGGAAGCAAGGGAAGCAACGCTTCCCTAAAATTAAAAAGGAAGAAAGAAAATAAGAGGATAGTAAAGTTAAAACAAACTATTATAATTAGAAACCTCTCCAACAAGTATACTGTAAAAAATAGTTGAGCTCGTCGTTCTTAGAGCATCTCTTTCACAAACTGATCCGGCAAGCCAGCTGGTCTCCCTCCCTCTTTATTCTGTCAATCGTTTGTTTTCGGGACTGTCCGGCCCTCATTGGTGAAAGGGAAACAGCGTTTCCTTAGGCGAGTATTGGCTCAGCTTACTTTCATGATTGATCTTTAATAGTACCTAAAATTCTGTTTAAATCTAATTTTTCTGTTCATATTTAGCAATAGTTATTGTTTCTAAATATAATTATGGTCACTCTATTGCAAAATAATATAATTTAACTTGGGATCCGAACCACGGTGGAGGCCTGGCATTCCACACATTCACAAGTTGTGATTAATACACGTCTTGTTAGAGGTGAAAGAAGGGTTTGGCAATTAGATAAATCTATGCCAGGACCTAGTATCGAACCGCAGACCCCCAGCACAGAAGTCTGACACCTTACCCCTGGACCACCAGTTTACCCATTCAGAGTTATTAAAAGGCATGCCAAAGGTCAAACTCATTGGCAAGCCACATCCCAAGGGAAAAAACTTTGGCGATCGAAAGTGTATTATTATTATTATTATTATTATTATTTGATTTAGAATTACGGTTTATATATATATATATATATATATATAATTATATACACATAGTTTAATTATTGAGTAATATTTCCACGATCCAAGATATTCTCTGCATATTTTATGTCACCCCTTACCTTTATTCCCCATAATACTTTTAACTCTACAAAAACCTGAGAAAGGATTAGTGTTAGTTTCCAATTAAAATAGGATTCATTAGACTACCTTTATTGTAACCTCATTGCTTCCCTTTATCCAGAATTGACCACACGCCACAGCAATAACAGGAAGTTAAAATAGAGTAACAATACAATACAGTATTAACATTCGTTATAACTTTGAATATCAATTTTATATGATGGTCCCCTTACCTAAGCAATTTAACACCAGCAGAATTTCACACTCAAAAAAACCAATCGCTGCAATTTGTATCTGCATTCAAACACTCGGGTGTTAATGGTGGCCTGTTCATATCCAAGGCTAGTCCGTGGCGGTCTCATGCGGATACGAATGTTACCAACAAAATGGCGGCTAGTCATCCATAATGAGAACCGGGCCATATTCGATATAGGCACCTTATTTGTAATCTAATAATTTACACAAAGAAATATTTTGTTTTGAATTTTAATTGATTTATATACAATTAGCAAATAAAATATGACTGACTGAACCAAATGTTTATAAATTATTATCTTGAAATAAGCTATAAAGCTGGTAATAAAGAATTTTACGTTTTTAAATGGTGATTGGTAACGAATTGAGGGCTTTGATGAAGGCTATAAATAGGTTCAAAATGTTTTCTAAATGTTAGATCTAGATTAAATTATCTAGTTTTTTCATTCACAACATGGATATAAGGTGGGTGTCCCTGATATGGCTATGCTAAGGTGTGATAATTTTTTCCAGCCGCTATTTGGAAAAGAAGCAAAACCATTTTTTAATCGTTCTCAGGCAAATAGACTTTCATAAAAAATGTTGCATTCCCCATAAAAATAGTTTTACTGGTTCAAAAAAACGAAAATACAAAAGTCTACCAGTGGCCATATCAGGAACATGTGCATATGATATGGCCACCCTTGTTCCATGTTCTACAAATCGTAATTTTTTCCAGTTTCATAGTTTAGTTCTGCTCAAATTAAATTAAAATAAAAAAATAAATTTTGGTATAAAATGAGTAACATGATACAAATAATCCTTTTTTAAAATTCAAAAGTGGATTCAAAACAGGATTTTCTATGAAAAATGAAGTTGTTTAGATGATTGACATTAGCACTTTATTTAAAAAAACAAAAATGTAAAATCATTCAAGAGAAGAGTATAAGACAAAAATTAGATTCTTAAAACAAATTACTGGTCACAATTGGGACAAATGAAAATGTCTTTATCCGCAGCAGTGAGGCCAACACAATCTTCGTGGTAGAAATTCCCGCAGACTACGCAGAGTCGCTTGTCCTTGACATCACCCTCCTGACAAACACTGCAGTACCAAATTTCAGCTTCTGTGGTTTCCTGAGTCTTTTTCTTGATGGGTTGCTGCTGTTTGGTCTTTGACTCGTTGGTCAACGGCTGTTTCGTGGTTGGTTCCTTTTTCAGTTTAAACGCCTGAGCTTCTCTTGGCTGAAAAAGATTTCTTTTCAGCTCGATCCCACGCGAATTCATGGCTGGTCTTATGACCCTCGTTGTTTTTCTCTTCCTTTTTGGCGTTGGCAGAAATTCATCAAAGCTGGAAGATGATTTTCTGCTGGATAATTCAATGCCTGGTGGTGAGTCATATCTATCCATACACAGAGCAACAACGTCAAGAGGATAATCTGGATTCAGACGACGATGACGAATTAAGATCGACAAGTCAAGGATGCATAGCACGTTTAGTTTGTTGTGGTGGAGTGTGAGCAACTGATACCAGAAGAGTAGTGGGTTGGTCCAATGAACTGCAAGGAGGAACCGGATCACTGCTGGTGCTCGGCTGATTGTTATCAGGCAAGCCTGAGCTTTGTTGGTTGCTCAATTCAGGAGGCGAGAGTTCAGTCACAGTACTAGGGGCAAACGCCTCTTCTGTTATCACATTCGGGTTGAACGGGTAGATATACCTGTGGCTCTGAAGCCACTAGTCATTTTGGATTGTGTAATTGATCTGCCCCATGCGGGGGTGAACACATCAGGAAAGTTCAACCGAGTGATATCATTCTCGTCCCGATGTGAGTCGAAAAATCTCAGAACCTCTTGGTCCCAAAACGTTTCAAAGCTCCTGAAGCAGCTTTTGTCCGATGGTTGTAATTCATGAGTTGTGTTGGATGGCAAGCAATAGAGGGCACTTAATAAAACGAACCAATTGCCAAATAATTTGTGTATGAATTGAAATTACACTGCTATATTTATGAATTATCCCATGTTGTGTGATTGTTTCAAAAATTGAATATGAGTTTGTGATTTTTTACCTAAAACATGGGAAACCCGAATTTGTGGTTGTATGGCCTGAGGCAGCAATTTATTGTTGGAGTGAATTCTTGGTAACGGAATGAAATCTGGGTTAGAATTCTGGATTTATGTGCTAAGGGGGATTCGTCTAAAATTCAATCTTTCTCATTCCTACTTCATTGGCCTCATTACTCTAGTGTGCAAACCGAACAGGTTTTATGGCGCAGTGAAATTTACACGGATAGTAAGGTACTTTTTTGTGTGATTTTTTTTAGCACCGTGTCTTACTACCCGTTCGGATTATACGTCTCTATACTAATTATGTTAATGGGCTAAGCATGAGTAAAGTCGAATTTAGTACAAGTGTACCCGTAATTTACGTTAAGGTAAAGTGAAAAATCATTTTGGAAAAACGAACCTCTGTACAGCTGACCGGGAATCGAACTCCGATATCTCCATCATCGGCAGTCTAGTCTATTGCAACAATGAAGCCATAGGGCTTAGACTGTGTGGACACTGAAGAGGGTTACTTAGTTTTAGATTATTAATTTTAATTGTTCACATTACCAGTGAATTTCTTAGCACAATTCAATCAAATAAAGTAATGTTTATACTTAACATAGTTCATATTTGTTTATGAATGTATAATTGTATTTTCAGCAACACAATCAGTGTTAACTCATCTCCTCCAACCCAACTTGAGGAACATCATAATAGCCTGAAAGAGGAAAATTGCACCAGACTTTCTAGTCCTAAAGTGTTGACTCGCAGAGATACATCAGAGGCACGTGGTACCAGTTCGAGGTCAGACGCTGTCACCAGCTACTATGATTTCATTATCAACGAGGGTTCCTACAAGGTAACACTCATAAGCACCCTCATAGGTCTACATTTAAATTTATGCTTAGCCTTTTATCAAGTAAAACAATATAAATATTATATGCCCATTGATTATATAATATTTAAATATTATATTCAAAATATACTTCATTAATACCTATACTTAATTGACAGCACTAGCTAAATTCAAGTATTCAGTGTAAGTATTTTAAAGTATTTTAACGAAAGGAGTTTATGCGTTACTAGAACAACTGGTCTGTTACAAGTTATCGGTTAGTTGTCGTGTTTTTGCATATTTTGGATCAGGTCTGCTTATAATATCCAATTCATTAATTTATTTTAGTGAAAATGTCTAAAGCATCATTATTAAATGTATTGAAACATTGATCTTCAAGTTTTAGTAAATGAATGTCAGCAATTGACTATTAATAATCTTAAATCTTAGTTATTATTTAAATGAAACCCGAGCTTATACCATATACAGTAATGTATTATAGTATTCATTAATATGTTTCTAAAATAGTATTAATTTGTTGTCTTTAGTTCTGGGCTGTTTTTCAAGTGGCCACGGCCGTACTTCTGATCTATTCAGCGTTCGCAGCCGTTTACTATGCCAAATATACCTTTGCCACAACGGACTATTCAGACTATGATGACGATTTCTTCTTCCGAAGATCTGGAACGGCGTATGTCACCCCAGCACCACCATCCACACAATCATTCTTGGGACTATCTCCAGAAACCTTTCAACGGATAATGAATGCCCTTTCTTCAAAAAACTATTCTTAAACAATAAAAAGGGAAATTACAAAGTGATTCAAAGGCCTATACTCATAGGATAATA
This sequence comes from Timema genevievae, assembly GCA_902155825.1. Taxonomy (NCBI): domain Eukaryota; kingdom Metazoa; phylum Arthropoda; class Insecta; order Phasmatodea; family Timematidae; genus Timema; species Timema genevievae. The sequence goes on along the minus strand of CABFWO010008407.1, from coordinate 5,361 downwards.
TATTTTTGAGCAAAATAATATGTATAGCAAAAGGTGCGATAATTTGTTCAAGAAATCTTTCAAATTATGCTAGCATGTCTCTTGTTAATAAGTATCAGGCAATATATTTAGCTTTGCCAATTATCATGTATTTATATGTATATTTACTATTTATTAGTTATATATTGAATAAATTATTGGTAAAGTTGAAATTCATCGGATAGTAAGGAACTTTCTCAAAAGACTGGCATGCTATATTTTCAGTAGTACATAGACCTTCGAGCCACTTATGGAAAACAATTAAATTTAATTCTTGAAAATAAATTAATGTATTTATATTTAAACTACACATTTACTATTAATTATAAAATCAATTCCTATTTTGTTAAATGTAAATATTTAAGATAATATTTTCATGATTAGTTTTACCTTTTAACTTTCATAATAAATTGATGTAATCGAAGGAAAAACTTTTTGGAACCATCGTTTAGAATTATTACCAATAAGCCAATATTTTTAAAAAAAGAGCTATAATAATATTTTAGCTTTGGTCTAAATTCAAAAAATATAAATGTATGAAAATTCTAATAAATCGACTTTGTGAGTGATAAAATAAATTATTTTAAATAATATATTCTTTATGAGATTAAATTTAGACAAATAAGTATTTGTTTCTCGTAGAGTAGGTAGCAGAAATGTTGGAGTCTTGTGAAATGACAAGTTTATATATTAATATATAAATATATATAAGAGTATTTATATATTATGTTGCCGCATATATAACTTCATCGTCTGGACAAATACACAAGCATAATAAATAACTTGAATATTCTAAAAAGTGCCTTGTTAAAATACATTAAATATAACCGAGCAAAGCCTGAAGTCATACGAATGTACACAGTATGACACTCTTGTACAATAATATTTATAAATGTATTTACAAATGTTATGCTATTGTATTTTCGGGGATGGTAGAATTAATCAGAACATGCCACACAAATATTTAAAAATAAATATTAATTTGTGATATTCAGTAAATTAAACGTAAGATAGTTTTGGAGATATAAAGTCGATGTCTGTTGATACTTAAAATAATGCGATTATATCTTGTGACTCGAGATGTCACGTTAATTTTATTTTTAATTAAATTATTCGTTCATTACATAATATCCCTAAGTTCTCCCTAAAGTAATTAAATTATATAAAATTGATAAATAGGAGAAACGTTATATATTATGTATATACAAAATATAGACTAAAATAATTAAGTTGTTCCCATCAATTTTAATTGTGTGGTATTTTTCAAATGTATCACAATGTGATTTATTAAGTTGGTATGTTGTCCCAAGTGTGGCTTTGAATTGTGTAAAGCAGTGCTATAATCTATGATAAGACTTGTTGTTCAATATGAATAGTACACCTTGGCTACACTGAAAGGTCATAGTATTACTCTGAGTACTGATTGACCATACTTTGGCTCTAGTTTATAAACTACACTTTTGTTGAGCCATGTAAGGCAATGTTGCTACCTTTAGGGTTAAACGATGGGTAAAATATGAATAAATAATTTTTTATATTAAATGATTTACCGATTTCATGCAAGGACTGCAGTTTTTGTTTGTTGGTCGTTATTTTGAGAAATATCTTTAAAATGCAACATTTAAAAAAAAGTTATATTTATATTTGAACATTAAATCTATTTTCAACAAAACAGTCCTTAGCAAAAGTACTTCATAGGATAATATATTGATCGACTAATTAGTCCATGAGACGAACACCAATTTGGTGTAATTTGGTATAATTCGGAGGCAGTGGCGCAGGAACGGGGGGATATGGGGGTAAATTTTACCCCCCAATATAATTGAGGGGGTAAAAATTATCATTTTAAAAATGATAATTTTTACCCCCCCNATTTTAAAAATGATAATTTTTACCCCCCCCCCCCCAAATAATATAGTAAAACTTTTGGATAGTGTAAAGATCTTATTGAGGCAAGATATGATGTTCACACTAAGTTAACATAATAAAAATAAAATGTGCTTAGAGCACACACTGAAAAGATTTTGAAAACTCTGATAGTGATAACAGCTACATCAGCTACTGCAGAATGATGATTTTCAATGCCTGGATGCATTTAAAACTATCTTTGCTCCTTGATGAGGCAACGTAGAGTAAATTACCTGAAAGAATCAACAAAATTGAAATTTCAAAACTAGTTAGTAGTTTTATAGCTAGTAACAAATATAGTGCAGAGGTGTATGGAAACCTAATTTAATTTTGAGTGTTTCATAATTTTTAGTTAAGCTGCATCAGATATAATCTGTCTTAATTTGTTTTTTGTGTATTAATTCTAATGTTTGGAATGACTAAAATAAATTGAAAAATGCACAATGAGCCCATTAAATACAGGTATCCCTCGTTATACGCGATCTCACTTTACGTGTTTTCGCTAAACTAAAAAAATGCATGGTCAGCCGTAATTTCGCTGTCACCCTGTGCGGTGGTGGCGTGACCTTGAGCACGCACATTCCAGTGAGGGCAATAATATTTACTGTAAAGTTTGGTGTGAGGGGGGTGGTTTTTACAACATTGGAGATGCATGGTCAGAAGTTAAACAGTCCTGTATAAAGAGACTTTGAAAAATATTTGGCCTGAAGTCTCTAATTATCATGATTTTGATCCTGAACACGAGTTTTCCAATTCAAGATATGACATCGTTGACATAAAAATATGTTGAATTTTAGGACATAGATCAAGTAAATCTATATGAATTGCTCCAATCCCATTCAACAGAACTCACCAATGAAGATATTCTGGAAATGTAGAATGCGATAAATGATGAAGAGGAAGAGCCCTATGTTGTTGACTGATGAGCCTTTCAAACAACTTTCAACAAAATAAATTACTGAAAATCTTAAGCAAATTGACAGTGTAATTGGAATCATTAAAGAGAATGACACTAACATGGGTAGAAGCGCCAAAGTTTCCAGAGAGATTCAGAGCTATTCGGCTTGAAATAAAGAACTCTATAGAGAGAGGAAGAATACTACCCGTCAGCTGTGCCTTGACCATTTCATCAAATAAGTTTAAAATCGGCAGTCTAAAGACCCAGGACCTTCACAACAGCAAGAGCTTACAATTCCAGGACCTTTAAGAGAGCAGGAGCTTACCATCCAAGGGTTTTCAAGAAATCAAGAGCCTACCGTCCTAGGGCCTTCATACCAGCAACAGCTTACCGTCCCAGGGCCTTCAATAGAGCAAGAGTCTACCGTCCCAGGGCCTTCAAGAGAGCAAGAGCTTACCATCTCAGGGCCTTCAAGAGAGAAAGAGTCTACCGTCCCAGGGCCTTCAAGAGAATATGAGCTTACCGTCCCAGGACCTTCAATAGATCAATAGCTTACTATCCAAGGGCAATCAAGAGAGCAAGAGCCTACCATCCCAGGACCTTCAAGAGATCAAGAACTTCCCGTCCAAGGGCCGTCACGAGAGCAAGATCCTACCATCAAGAGTAAGATAGTGATAATCCAGATTTGCCAAATCCTGTTAATTTATCATGCTATTGAAGATAAACAGTAAGTGTAACTGTAGCATTGTATTAATTAGATGCATTAATTAAAAATTGTGTGTGTTTACAAATTTCAGGGGATAGAAGATTGACAGTAGGTGTAGGCAACCTCTTTTTTTAATCTCAAAAATGCTATCCCCTATAAAAGCACATGATTATTTCTACCCACCTCACCCCGAATAAAAACATTCCTGCGTCACTGTTCGGAGGGATTAAACGCCATTTAAACAGGTCCCCCCCCCCCTTATGCCAGGGAACATTAAAATCCATTATGGACATCTGAAATCGGTATCTTCCAAATATGGTGGCCATTTAAAGATGGTGGCCTATGGTTTTTATTTAAACACTCATATCTTAGCACCCACTTAACCGATTTCAATTTTCTTTTTTAATTTGTAAGGTAATTTTTATATCCATCTTTTATGCATTTGTACCTTTTACGTAACTCTAACGGTTCTGCCAGGAAAATGGGAAAAGCATTTTTTCAAACAAAAATGTTCCTTATTTTGCTTAATAAAATGAAAACCGCTCATTATTGCACAAAATAAGCAAAGTTAAAAAAAGCAGAGATATATTCAGGTTATTTTCATGCCATCGAGAATCATTTGCTTGAAAACACTTGCTAGTAAAGAGCGGGAGTTTTAGAGCCAATAATTCAATATTGTTGCAGAATCTCTTAGCAAGTAAGCTACTGTGAATTCTTGCAGGTTGAAAATGGCTCTCTGACTGCGTTTTGAATGATGCACATTGATATTTTCGATATTCTTCTTGGTCTTATTCGTGGTGACAGAGAAGGAAATTGGTACCTTCATTTATCCTGTACTATGGAAATGACCTCCTGGTGTTTTGCACTAGACAAGGTAAACTTTGCAAGGTACCTTTAATTTCACTTAGCTCAGGCGTCAAACATAGAAGAATCCAGTACTATTCACAATCATTTCATGAATGGAGTGTTCTCTGTTCAGCTGCGAGGTTTTAATTCCTTTTTTTCGCATGATTTTAATGGGAAAAAATTTCACTCGTATCACCTTTACGTGACCGACAATCTACTTAAAGCTGGCTGAAGAGTATAGTATAACATTTTATTTAAATCACTGAAATTTTGTTGCAATTTACATTTCTTTTTGGTTGGAGATTTATTGAACAAAGGCAAGTTATTCTTCTTAATAGGATCAAATATTGATTTATTTTCAGGCATGAGAAATTGAGACACAAAGTGTTGTCATACTGTTCCTTTCCTAGTTTCTCTATTTTACTCGCAGCTACTGCAATAGCAGGATCCACATAGTTTTTGGTCAAAATACTGACTAGTTCATGTTGCTCTATGAATAGACTTACATACAAAGAAATAGTTTGCATTAGCTTTGAAGCATGTTCTTTAAATTTTTCTTGTGTAGAAATGCTCTCTTCATGATGGTATGTACTACGGTTGTGATAAAATAGAAGAGCATCTGAATTCTTCTATAATTCTGGCAACTTCAGGACCTGAAACCACCCACCATTTAATAGCCGATGGGTTCTCGGTAAGTCCCATAGCACCACCAGCCACCTTCACTATTTTGCTAATATGCTCATGAGCCTAATCTACTGAAATAGCAGAAAACTTGTATTGTTGTCTTGGGGAATGCACAGTTTTTCATAAAGTTTGAATTCCCTCCCGCCAGGTATGCGTGGGTTGTACGCCAATGAATTTCTACGAATGAGCGAGAACTAGCCTATTAATTTTGCATGTATACATACATACATACATACATACATACATACATACATACATACATATATACATACATACATACATACATACATACATACATACA
>CABFWO010008406.1:0-18027 GCA_902155825.1 Timema genevievae | reverse complement strand
GGCATACCAATTCATATCGTCCCCCATGGGCGGGTATGACCGCGGTTGGGGTGGGAGGGCTCAGACGGGAATGGGGCGGTGTGGGTCTCTAGTTGGGTAAACGATGCTCCCCTGTGTTGGAGGGGAGGAAGTGAAAGGTAGTCCCACCCCCGAGCACCCCTCCCAAACTGGAGCTCCAATGACAGAGGAGTCACAGATTACGCGAGTCCCTCTGTGAAGAGCCCCAAAGGGGGACACCTCAGAAATGACGTGAGTGCCTCGGTGAAGAGCCCCAAAAGGTGGATGTCTCAGAGGTGAGGAGCCCCAAAGGAGGGTGCCCTAGAGATGACGTGAGGCCACTTATTGAAAGTGCTGTCGGAACGTCGTCCAAGGTCACCTCGTGTGGGAGTGCTTGACTGGGGCGGATCACTTGGCTTGAATCATCCATCCTGTAGGCCTGCCAACCTATCCAATGAGTTGTAGTTCACAAATACATTACAGTTCACAAGAACAGAGACTAGACAGTTCAAGAAGACAGGGAATATATAGCTCACGAGAATAAAGACTAGAGAGTTCACGAGAATCGGGACTATATAGTTCATGAGAACAAGGGCTAGATAGTTACCGAAAACATGGAGACTATATAGTTCACAATAAGGGGACTAGACAGTTCACGAGAACAGGGACTAGATAGTTCACAATAACAGGAGGACAAGAAAGTTTACGAGAACAGGGACTAAAAGTTTCATGAATACAGAGGGACTAGATAGTTCAAGAGGACGGACTAGATAGGTCTCGAGAACAGGAACCATATAGCTTACTAGAACAGTGACTAGTTGTTTCACGAGCACAGAGGGAGTAGATAGTTCACGAGAACATGGACTATATGGTTTATGAGAGCAGGCACTATATAGTTTACGAAAACGAGGAGTATATAGTTCACTAAAACAGGGACTAGATGTTTCATGAGCACAGATGGTCTAGACTCTAGATAGTTCACGAGAACAAGAACTGTTTAGTTCACGAGAACAAGAACTGTATAGTTCACGACAACAGAGACTATATCATTCACAAGAACAGGGACTAGATAGTTCACGAGGACATACTAGATATTTCATGAGAACAGGAAATATATGTAGTTCACGATAACAGGGACTAAATGTTTTATGAGCACATACATACAAATACTAAATAAGTCACGAGAACGCGAACTAGATAGTTAACGAGAACCGGGACTATATAATTCACCAGAACAAGAACTAGAGAGCTCACCATAAGTGACTAAATAGTTCACGATAACTCGGGCTAGATAGTTCACGATATGTCCTATATAGTTAATGAAAACAGGGACTAGATAGTTCACGTAAATAACGACTAGCTAGTTCACGAGAACCGGGACAAGATAGTTCCCAAGAATCAGGAGTAGATAGTTCATGAAAACAGTGACTAGATTGTACAGAATAACATTGACTTGATAGTTCACTAGATCAGGGACTAGATTGATAAAATGAATTGAGACTAGATAATTCATGAAAACAGGGACTAGATAGTTCACGAGAATCTGAACTAGGTAGTTTATGGGAACGGGGACGAAGAGGGGGACTATATAATTCGCAAAAATTGAGGGACTAGATAGTTTACGAAAACAAGGTGACTATATAGTTCACAAGAAAAGAGCGACTATATAGTTCACAATAACAAGGACACTATAAAAAATATATTATTTCCGTACATTGTTAACGTCTATAGCGGTAGAGCCTTTGATTACCAAAGCTTCTCCTAAAATACACCGTCTGTTCGTCATACATCTTAAGAATTATAAAGTTCAGTATATGTTTTAAGTTTTTATTGAAATTATTTTCGTTCTTGTGCGAATACTGTCCCGTTTCCCCTGTCAAGGAGAATGAAAAAAAAACTTGAATCAAAGATGCACGGTAAGCATTAAATCCCATGACATCAGCAGTATAACACAACAATGCTACACAGTGAAATGATGAAAATATCATTGCAAACATTGTCAAGGTTAGCCACCGTGTGAATGCATTTAGTGGCAAATATTAATATAACACTCATATGGCACAGTCATGTGCGACTCAAGAGTATAGTCACAGACAGTGTTTTGTTTCTGGTTGTCATGCAGTATAGCCAGTGTTTAGTTTCAGGTTATTGAGCAGTACAGCCAGTGTTTAGTTTCAGGTTATCGAGAGGTACAGCCATTATATTTCTTGGGTTATTGAGCAGTACAATCAGTGTTTAGTTTCAGGTTATCGAGCAGTACAGCCAATGCTTAGTTTCAGGATATAGAGCAGTACAGCCAATGTTTAGTTTCAGGTTATCGAGCAGTACAGCCATTATATATTTCAGGTTTAACAATACAGCCAATGCTTAGTTTCAGGTTATAGAGCAGTACAATCAATGTTTAGTTTCAGGTTATCGAGCAATACAACCATTATATATTTTCTGTTATTGAGCAATACAGCCATTGTTTACCTCAGGTTATTGAGCATAGCCATTGTTTATCTCAGGTTATTGAGCAGTACAGCCAGTTTATCTCAGGTTATTGAGCAGTACATCCATTGTTTATCTCAGGTTATTGAGCAGTTCAGCCATTGTTTACCTCAGGTTATTGAGCAGTTGAGCCATTGTTTGTCTCAGGTTATTGAGCAGTACAGCCATTGTTTATCTCAGGTTATTGAGCAGTACAGCCAATGTTTAGTTTCAGGTTATTGAGCAGTACATACATTATTTATCACAGGTTAATGAGCACTAAAGCCATTGTTTATTTCAGGTTATAGAGCAGTATAAAAAATGTTTATTTCAGGTTGTCAAGTACCATTGTTTACTTTAGGTTATCTAAAAGTACAGCCATTGTTTATTTCAAGTTATAGAGCACTTCAGCCATTATTTCAGATTATCGAGCAATAGAGCCATTGTTTATTTCTGATTATCTAGAAGTACAGCTATTGTTTATTTCAAGTTATAGAGCACTACAGCCATTCTTTATTTCAGGTTATCGAGCAATACAGTCAGTTTATTTCCGGTTATCAAGGAGTACAGCCATTGTTTATTTCAAGTAATAGAGCAGTACAACAAAGTTTTAGTTTCAGGTTATCGAGCAGTACCCATTATATCTCTCAGGTTATTGAGCAATACAGCCATTATATATCTCAGGTTATTGAGCAGTACAGCCATTGTTTATCTAAGGTTATTGAGCAGTACAGCCATTGTTTATCTCAGGTTATTGAGCAGTGCATCCATGGTTTATCTGAGGTTATTGAGCAATAGAGCCATTGTTTATTTCAGGTTATCTAGAAGTAAAGCCATTGTTTATCTCGGGTTATTGAGCAGTACAGCCATGGTTTATCTGAGGTTATTGAGTAGTAGAGCCATTGTTTATCTGAGGTTATTGAGTAGTACAGCCATTGTTTATCTCAGGTTATTGAGTAGTACATACATTATTTATCTCAGTTTAATGAGCACTATAGCCATTCTTTATTTCAGGTTATCGAGCAATACAGTCAGTTTATTTCCGGTTATCGAGTAGTTCAGCCATTGTTTATCTCAGGTTATTGAGCGGTACAGCCATTGTTTATCTCAGGTTATTGAGCAGTACATACATTATTTATCTCAGGTTAATGAGCACTATAGCCATTGTTTATTTCAGGTTATCTAGAAGTACAGCCATTGTTTATTTCAAGTTATAGACCACTACAACCAATGTTTATTTCAGGTTATCGAGCACTACAGCCAGTTCCCGTTAGACCAGAGAATATACATAGCAGCTTTGCTAATTCCACTAATTCTTCTAAGCTGGGTTCCGAATCTAAAATACCTTGCGCCCGTCTCCATGGTTGCCAACGTTTTCATGGGGCTTGGTCTTGGAATCACAGTTTATTATTTGGTCCAAGAGCTTCCCGATGTCAGTTCCAGGCCTCAATATGCTCCTATCATTGGAATGCCACAATTCATGAGCATCGTAATATTCGCCATGGAGGCCATTGGAGTGGTGAGTAATATGACACATTTAATTAGTTATATTAATCCTGGAGAGATAACATTACACATTTTACTATTTGGATCAGTCCTGGAGAGGTAACATCAAACATTTCACTTGTTATGTAAGTCCTAAATAGATAGGTAACATTACACATTTCATGAGTTATATAAGTTCTGGAGACTTAACATTACACATTTCATTAGTTATATCAGTCCTGGAGACTTAACATTACACATTTCGTTAGTTATATTAGTACTGGAAACTTAACATTACACATTTCATTAGTTATATCAGTCCTGTAGAGTTAAGATTACACATTTCATTAGTTATATCAGTCCTGGAGAGTTAAGATTACACATTTCATTAGTTATATCAGTCGTGGAGACTTAACATTACACATTTCGTTAGTTATATTAGTACTGGAGACTTAACATTACACATTTCATGAGTTATATCAGTCCTGGAGACTTAACATTACACATTTCATGAGTTATATTAGTCCTGGAAAGACTGTTCACTCTGTTCTTGTCCTAGTAATGTACAGCTGATTTGTTCACTCTGTTCTTGTCTTACTAATGTATAAGTGATATGTTCATTCTGTTCTTACCGAAAGGTTATGCCGCTAGAGAACCACATGAAGACTCCTCGTCACTTCTTGGGCCTATGTGGGGTTCTAAACCAGGGCATGTCTGGGGTGACCCTCATCTACATCATGTTGGGGTTCCTGGGATACCTCAAGTACGGGGATAAAACCATGGGGAGCATCACCCTTAACCTACCACAAGAAGAGATGTGAGTTAACCAGCGGACAGCTGGGCTTGTGTATTTACCTACAACTAACGGACATCTGGGCTTGTGTATTTACTTACAACTAACAGATACCTGTACTTGTGTATTTACTTACAACTAACAGATACCTGTACTTGTGTATTTACCTAAAACTAATGGACAACTGAGCTTGTGTATTTACTTACAACTAACAGGCACTTGGGCTTGTGTATTTACCTACAACTAATGGACACCTGAGCTTGTGTATTTACCTACAACTAACAGACACCTGGGCTTGTGTATTTACTTACAACTAATAGACACCTGGGCTTGTGTATTTACCTACAACTAATGGATAACTGAGCTTGTGTATTTACTTACAACTAACGGACACCTGGGATTGTGTATTTACCTACAACTAACGGATACCTGGGATCGTGTATTTACCTATAACTAACGAACACCTGGGATCGTGTATTTACCTACAACTAATGGACAACTGAGCTTGTGTATTTACTTATAACTAACAGACACCTGGGCTTGTGTATTTACCTACAACTAACGGACACCTGGGCTTGTGTATTTACTTACAACTAACGGGCACATGGGCTTGTATATTTACTTACAATGAGCAGACAGCAACACCTGAACATGTATATTTACTTACAACGAGCAGACAGCAACACCAGATCATGTGTATTTACTTACAACGAGCAGACAGCAACACTTCAACATGTATATTTACTTACAACGAGCAGACAACACCCGATCATGTGTATTTACTTACAACTAGAGGACAGCAACACCTGGGCTTGTGTATTTACTATCAAACTGGACTTTTACAAATTCTAGTTTTCACCTCTATAAATAAGATTATTGAATATCAAGTGTTCAAGTGGATGAATGTAATATTCTTTTGTTTTAGAGCAGCGCAGATAGTCAAGGTGTTGATTGGTCTAGCAGTCTTCTGCACTTATGGTCTTCAGTTCTTCGTATGTCTGGAGATTGCGTGGAATGGCATTAAGGAGCGTTTTAGCAATAAACTAGTCATCAGAGAGTACTTCTTGCGGACACTTCTGGTAACACTCACAGGTAAAGCTTGAATCTTGTTGCAAGAGTAAACACGGCTTGTTATAACTTATAACATTACAGTATGTCACTACATGCTAGAGCATATGACAGTATATCACTGCTTGTTATAGACAGCTTAAACACTACTAGATAATATTACTCCACCTGTGTGCGCTATGAAAGTTAACGTAATGTCTTGGTCCACAGTTGCACTAGCAGTATCAGTTCCTACCATCAGCCCGTTCATTGGATTGATTGGCTCTCTGTGTTTCTCCACCCTGGGTCTAATAATCCCAGCATTCATTGAGATGATCACATTCTGGGAAGAAGGGTTTGGAACTGGATACTACAGGATATGGAAGAATGTGCTAGTGATCGTGTTTGGAGTGATGGCGCTATTGTTTGGCTCATACACGAGTATATTGGATATAGTTGCATTGTATAAACCGTAAAATATATCACACTTATACAAATTTGCCTCCTTATTTATACAAGTCAATTTTTTTAAACAATCACAAAAAAAAATTAAAAAATGAACAGATTAAATAAAAAGTTTTTAATTTTAATATACAAATTATTTGCATTTTTTATTTTTATTGAGCCACCAGATGTCATTTTGTTAGCACCCATATCACAAAAAAATTATGAAAGGAATTTAAATTAATCATTTTAGATGATGGTTTTTAATAAAGTTGAATTTGGAACTGGAAAACTAGAACCATAATAATAAGTCCAGCATCAGAAACAAAGATCAAAATATCCTGGACAAGCCATATAATGTACAGGGGTCAAAGTGTCCCAAACAAGCCATAGAATGTACAGAGGTTAAAGTGTCCCAAACAAGCCATAGAATGTACAGGGGTCAAAGTGTACTGAACAAGCCATAGAATGTACAGGGGTCAAAGTGTACTGAACAAGCCATAGAATGTACAGGGAACAAATTGTCTCAAATAAGCCATAAAATGTGCAGGAGTCAAAGTGTCCCAAACAGGCCATAGAATGTACAGGGGTTAAAGTGTCCTAAACAAGCCTGAGAATGTACAGGGGTTAAAGTGTCCCAAACAAGCCATAGAATGTACGGGAGTTAAAGTGTCTCAAACAAGCCATAGAATGTAATGGGGTAAAAGTGTCCTAAAGCAGCTATGTACTGTATTGAGTCTTACGGTTAGAGATTAAAACATGTGAACTTTTCAACGTCACAACCACATTGTAGAAGGCTAATTTATTTTAAAAACGTGAATCAAGAGTCTACAAATACAAAACAAAATCTATAAGACTAAGACAGTACATGTAACACTAAACCAAAAGTAAAAGTCCCATCAACAAACACAGTTTTCACTCTCCTAATCAGAATAAGTTACGCCAAGTCTCCATGTTAGGTAGAGTTACACACTGGTCCACTCAAGATCTGACTGGAGTTGAACCAAAACTCCTGGTGCTTTCTCACTTGGCTCAAGTCACCAGAGTGGTAGAGCACATAGACTCCACAGCGCAGATGAGAGTTCAAAACCGCTGATGGCAACACACAAACAAACGCCCACAAAAACAACACCTTTATATGTAGTTGTGATAATGGTAAACAAACACTACAGGGAATTAACAAAGACGCAGGCACAACAGGGGAACAAACAAATAAACCCAACGGGAGATTATTATTACTAGCACCTTCTTACTACCCGTTCGGGTTATACGCACTTATGCTAATGTGTAATGGTAGGGTGATTGTGAGATAAAATGGAGGACCTACAGTTTAACGTAGAATCCGAACCACGGTGGAGGCCTGGCATTCCACACATTCACAAGTTGTGATTAATACAAGTCTTGTCAGAGGTGAATGGTTTGGCAATCAAATAAATCTGTGCCGGGACCGAGCATTGAACCCCGGACCCTCAGCACATAAGTCTGACACCTTACCCCTAGACCACCAGGTTTCCAACAGGAGATTAACAAAGAAACAAACACAACAGGGAAACAAACCAAATCTACCAAGCAGATGAAAGGTCGAGATGACGATCTCTCAGCTCACTTATTATGACTATTATCTTATTTCGATAAACTTAAAAACTTTTTAATTGAAATACTTAAGAAGTTTGTTTTACAGTTATTGAACACATATTATATGGGATGGAGTTTGACATGCGTGAATAAAAGTAACAGCTCATCTCTCCAAAATATAATGACAATGTAAACTAACAACTGTCACTTTCAATGCCAATAATAGGGAGAGCAAGGTTCAAGTCTCGGTCGGGTGTACCAAGGGTTGTTTCTTACAAGTTGGTTTTCCAATATCGCTCCACACAAATGCGGGTACACTTCCTATAAATATGACCTCCCACATCTCTAAAATCATTAGTGTAATTAGCACCTAAGTATATAGCCCAAACGAGTAGTAAGACACAGTGCTAAATAAAAAACTAAAAAAAACTCAACTTTCAAGTTTATATTGAGTAAGATAAAGTAACCACTGATTTTTGAAACAAGCCAATATGAAATTACTCTTTAAAAAACTACCATACAAGAATTGTATTCCATCAATTGTCACACAACCACCCAAATAGGATGCGAGAAACACACTAAAGACCATTATATCTGGCTAGTTTTGACTTGCTGGTCAGCACAGTTGTGTATAAAAGTAGGATGTGTGAAGTACATTAATTAGATCACTATGTCTGGCTAGTTTTGACTTGCTGGTTGACAGAGTTATACATTACAGTTGGAAGTGAGCAATACATAAGAGAGCAATATGTCCAACTAGTTTTGATTTGCTGGTCAACAGTCTTGTATAAAAGTAGGATATGAGCCAGGGCTGTGGAGTTGGTACACCAAGCCTTTGATACCTCTATTTTTCTAATGTCCAACTCTTGCTACTTCATAAATTGCTAAAGTATTTTAATTAGTAATAACAAATTTACTGTTGTAAAATGCTCCAATACAGATTACTTCATGGGAAGTTTCTTTGGCATTGTGAATTTATATTTGAATAAATATGTCAATCAAAATTACAAATTTTGGTCCAATAAAAAGAGTATAAAATTAAACTAATATGTATTTACCATGCATTGTTATAATAATATAAATTCGGAGTTGGTACATTTGTACAGATGCCAATTCTGACTCCACCCGAAATTGCTCTCGACTCAAGAGACTACAGCTCCGAGTCGAACAATACATTAAGGACCATGATGTCCAATTAATTTTGACTTGATGGCCGGATTTGTTTTGTATGGCGATACTTTTGTTGCAATAATAATATTTTCTTCATATTTCAAATATAAAGCAAGTCAGGCCAATGAAAATGTTTAGCTTTAGAACATCAATCAAAATGTTCTGTTTATTTTACTGCACTAATATAATACACTACAATTACAGTTTGAAACCTGCTTCAGTGGCCAAATGGTCTAAGGCGTCACCCTCATGTTTGACTGACCTGCTTATGATGGGAAGATCGGGGTTTGAATATGGATAGGATCTAGTGAGAGTGTTTTTTTAAATAAAATGGTTTCCCAATCTCCTTCTATGCAAATGCGGGTAGATTACCTCTATAGTGTTTACTTCCTCATCCCTACCTCGTTATGAACAGGTAATAAGACACACTGATTTTTAAAAAAACATCAAAAAAAAATCAAATCATTTGTAACAAAATAATTTTAATCAGTATGTTAAAACAAACCAATTTACATTTGTTTTTAAATTAATTTAATAAATTTATCTCTTAAAATTACAAACATGAGTTATACGTGTCACATAAAAGGTAGTTTTATGAAAGATGAAGTATTTTGGGATATTTGTGTTCAGTGTTGTGTTATATGAACACCATCTTTTGACAGGAAGAAATGTGTTTAGATTATGATGAAAATATTTTGGTAGTATGAGTTGCCGACTTAAATTAACTTCTAAAAAAAAAAAAAAGAATGTCATTGGCTACTCTCTTGGTTTAGTAGTCAGCCTTCCTGACAACTAATCGAGAGGCCCTGACTTCAGTTCTCGATGATAACATAGGTATTTTTTCCAAAGGAGGATTGTTCCTAAGGTCACCATGGTCTGCTTAGTTAGGCTTAGGCCTGAGTTAAGTTTTAGAGTTCTACAGGCACAAGATAACCATCATCATCATAACATTTAATTGGATTGACCACACCTAAATGATGCACCAACCTTAGAAGGCAGTTAGGGGGTTAAATAAAGGTTTTTTCTTTACTTCTTAAGTTGTAAAAGTCTTATTATAGTGTCATTTTAGCTGCAGATGGACAGTGTTACTTTTCAAGTGGAGCGTAGTTGAGAAGTTTCTCAATCAGGTCGACATGTCCCAGAAGCATTCTGCGACAACAGTACCTCTTTAGACCCAGCGCATCTAGCGCATCTCTGAAAACATAGATTATAAAAATAATATTAGGCTACAGTATTTCTTTGTATTGGAAGATGATTTTCAAATCAATAAAAAGAGTAAAGAAACTTCTGAGGAATATATTGCTTTGTAGTGACTATGTACAAGATGAAGTTGATAATGACTAAGAAAATATTGCTGTATACTGATGATTTTCAAGATGAAGTAAATCAAATTTAAAACATAGAAGGCCTAAGTAGTAATGCAGGGAGAAAACGAAGAAATGAAATATGGATGTACATCACAATGTATGGATCTAAAGCCATGTGTGTAAAGAACGGGTTACCACTATTGTTTTAAAACACAGTTCCTTAAGTGTTTTCCAGGTCTTCCAGTAAAAAAACACACATTTTTCCAAACAGTTTATAGTAGTAGCTTTTAGAGGAATGAAATCTAATTTGTCATAAAAATGACTCATATGAAGTCATGTCATTAGTGTTCAAAGGGTGATTCAAACTAAATGTGGTGGACATTTATGTAATTGCAACACATGTAATGGGTGAAAAAAGGGTGATAAGAGATAAGTGTTCAAATAAGAGGGTGATAAGAGTTAAGTGTTTGAATAAGGGGTGATAAGAGATAAGTGTTTGAATAAGGGGGTGATAAGAGATAAGTGTTTGAACAAGGGGGTAATAAGAGATAAGTGTTTTAATAAGGGGGTGATAAGAGATAAGTGTTTGAATAAGGGGGTAATAAGAGATAAGTGTTTTAATAAGGGGGTGATAAGAGATAAGTGTTTGAACAAAAGGGTGATAAGAGATAAGTGTTTGAACAAGGGGGTGATAAGAGATAAGTGTTTGAACAAGGGGGTGATAAGAGATAAGTGTTTGAACAAGGGGGTGATAAGAGATAAGTGTTTGAACAAGGGGGTGATAAGAGATAAGTGTTTGAACAAGGGGGTGATAAGAGATAAGTGTTTGAACAAGGGGGTGATAAGAGATAAGTGTTTGAACAAGGGGGTGATAAGAGATAAGTGTTTGAACAAGGGGGTGATAAGAGATAAGTGTTTGAACAAGGGGGTGATAAGAGATAAGTGTTTGAACAAGGGGGTGATAAGAGATAAGTGTTTGAACAAGGGGGTGATAAGAGATAAGTGTTTGAACAAGGGGGTGATAAGAGATAAGTGTTTGAACAAGGGGGTGATAAGAGATAAGTGTTTGAACAAGGGGGTGATAAGAGATAAGTGTTTGAACAAGGGGGTGATAAGAGATAAGTGTTTGAACAAGGGGGTGATAAGAGATAAGTGTTTGAACAAGGGGGTGATAAGAGATAAGTGTTTGAACAAGGGGGTGATAAGAGATAAGTGTTTGAACAAGGGGGTGATAAGAGATAAGTGTTTGAACAAGGGGGTGATAAGAGATAAGTGTTTGAACAAGGGGGTGATAAGAGATAAGTGTTTGAACAAGGGGGTGATAAGAGATAAGTGTTTGAACAAGGGGGTGATAAGAGATAAGTGTTTGAACAAGGGGGTGATAAGAGATAAGTGTTTGAACAAGGGGGTGATAAGAGATAAGTGTTTGAACAAGGGGGTGATAAGAGATAAGTGTTTTAATAAGGGGGTGATAAGAGATAAGTGTTTTAATAAGGGGGTGATAAGAGATAAGTGTTTTAACAAGGGGGTGATAAGAGATAAGTGTTTGAACAAGGGGGTAATAAGAGATAAGTGTTTGAATAAGGGGGTGATAAGAGATAAGTGTTTTAATAAGGGGGTGATAAGTGTTTGAACAAGGGAGTGATAAGAGATAAGTGTTTGAACAAGGGGGTGATAAGAGATAAGTGTTTTAATAAGGGGGTGATAAGAGATAAATGTTTTAATAAGGGGGTGATAAGTGTTTGAACAAGGGAGTGATAATACAGGTGAGTTAGAATCAACCTGCTTAATTTTTAAGTTCACTTATATTTAGTGCTTGGAGTTACTAATCCCAAATTCACAATTATTCTAGTGTTTAGTGGGTTTTTCCAGCGTTCCCCTCGTTTTTCCGGCTCTCAAGGTGTGTGGCACCCCTGAACAAAATATTTTCAGGCGGTATCTTCTTTCTCAAGAATGGAATGTATGAGCAAGAACTTACCCCTCTGTGTACTCTGCTTGAAGTAAACCAAGATAAGCTTCCCACTTGTTACCAATTACCTTCCCACACGTGAAGCAGCGAATTGGGATGATCATCTCGCTACGGTTAAACACACAACCAACACACAATTAGTACATTAGTGATTTAGGGTGTAATAAGATCTAAAATATACTTTTATCTGCCATGTAACTCGCTTCTGTGGACGAATGGTTTAATGTGTCACTCTCGTGTTGGACTGGCCTGTTGATGACGGGGAGATCAAGGTTACAATACCAGTCGGGTCTAGTGAGGATAATTTTTCCTGAATGGTTTCCATCCTCCTTCCAAACAAATGCGGGGAGATTACCTCTAAAATGCTTCCTTCCTAATCCCTAGCCCATTAGAGTAATTATCATATATGCATATAACTTGAACCGACGGTAAGATGCGCTGATAAAAAATAAATAAAAGAAACTGGAGGTGGCAGTCAGAACTATAGTACATTCACGACCTTAGTTTACTTGGATGACAGCTCAAAAAATACTAGAAATAGTCCCTAATGTATCCCTACGCCAACAGCTGACATTTGTCACTTTGGATAACTGTAATGAAAACATATGGTAGGCCCCTAATGTATGAATGTGAGTTAACCACAGTGATAATTTAGGCCAATATTATTTATATTTATTTGAGGTCGGGCACAAAGTTTGTTCATCGTTTTATTCCACTTGAAAAATACTATTCACAACACTTTCACAAAAGGTCTAACAAATATAGCTTCAAAATGGTGACCGAGGAATTTAAACCATGTGATTGAACACGATAGAAACAAGTTTTTTTACAATGATGCACCCACGTAGTGGATAAACATATTTTATCCAATTAAATATTTCAAAATACAATAAAATAATTATAAAATAATTTATTATATATAAAAAAATTACAAGTATTTTCTCTTTTCCAAGTAAATATGATGCCTGTATTAAAAGGTATTTTTAATGTATGCACTATATTACCCATTTAATAGATAACATTCCAAAACCAAAAATATGTGCTTTTAATTATGTTTAAAATATTGTTTTGGATTGGGTAAAAATAAATTATCAAACGTAATGAAATAGTGTGAGAAAAATTAAGTTTAGCCTAAGTTATTTTTAATGTAAAATATAACATGTAATTAAAAAACTTAAAATCTATAGCAAAACAGTGATCTTTTACCAGTGTTGGCAACCCAAAACCTAAACATATAATTTTTAAACTGTCATCCAGGTAAAAACCTATCATGAACATACTCTGTCTTTCACCAATATATGCCGGGATCAAAATCTACTTAATATTCACATAACATCCAGAAAAACAGTGTGTGATCAGGATTTACATAACGTAAAAACTCAAGCAGACGGGTTTTGACTTGCTTAAGATGGGATGCTAGTGAGCGTGAGTTTAGGGCAGTATTTTCGAAGTTTTATAGCATAAACATTTATTTGGCCAAAATAAATCAAATATTTCTTCTATAGAATCATAGAGTTTAGTTTTCCGCACATGCTAATCTCAACAGTTCTTTAATATCTGTCAAGGGTGTCCTGAAATTTATTGACAACTTTTTCTGTGCATTTAAAAAGTTTGTCACCAAATGCCGCTATGCTCATGAGAGATATTCAAGAACTCTTGAGATTAGCATGTGCAGAAAGCTAAACTCTATGTTTCTATAGAAGAAATATTTTATTTATTTTAGCCATGAAAGTTTATGCTATAAAAACTGCAAAATTAATGCACTAAACTGGCGCTCACTAGCACCCCACCTTAAAACAAATTGTTCACTAAAATGAAACCCCAGACAATTAACCTATATTAGGTTACAAGTAGGGCCTACTTGCAATAGAATCTTACTACGAAATAGAGTGTAACAAGAGGCTAATGCCGGGATCACCATCAACCTAGTGTTCACTTAAGGTTAACTTAACGTAAAGGTTCTCATGTTTTTAAATGGAAGTAATCAGGATGCAGTTAACTTACGGTTCACTTGCAGTTCACTTAACTCAATAGGTGTCCTGGGAGGTTTTTCACGTTAAGTGAACGTCACATGAAGCGTATCACATGATCTAGCCAGCCAATCATTATGAGAGTGATGTCTACAAGGCTATTTAGTCATTCATTTGTTGGTTTCATAACCAACTATAATATACTATATATTTCACAACTCATGGTAATATTAACATTCACATTAGTAACATTCACAGATCATAAACAATTTACAAATAGTACAAATCACAGATCAAAAACATACTCTAGACTGCAGATGTTTGTCTTGAGTTGTTATGTAAAGTTGCGAGAATCATGATCACACACTAGTTTTCTTAAGTTAATGCCGGGATCATGATTAACTTAACTTTAACTTAACATAACGTTCACTTGAGGTTCACTTGATAATTTAGCTTTCCTATTTTAGTTAAATTATTTTGTTTCAATGTCTGATCACTAGAACTTAAGCTAAAGAGTAAAACGTGGTCATAATACCAACAAATTAATTACTAAATAGCTCTGTATACGTCATTTGCATAATGATTGGCTGGCTAGATAACGTGATACCCTTCATGTAACGTTCACTTAACGTGAAATACCTCCCAGGACATCTATTAAGTTAAGTTAAAACTGCATCGTGATCACTTCCATTTAAAAACACGAGAATAATATTTACATTAAGTTACATTAGGTTAACCTTAAGTTGATCATGATCTCGGCATAACGCTACATTAAGTTGATCGTGATGCCGGCATAAGACGTTTTAGTCTGATCACAAGATATGTACAAATCAATCCAATAAGTTTTTCTGCATATTATAAATAAATGTAATCCTAAATAACTATGGCCGTGTGTGAATAGTCTGTCCCCTACACACTTGTGCACTTTACTGCACGCTTTAATATAACACGTTTCTGGCGCCCCTAAGTACATAGGGTTCATGATAGTTTTCGGACAGCAAAGTACAGCTATAGACATCTAGTGGCTAATTCTGAAAAAGTTGTTTAAAGATTGTACAAGTATTGCCAGATAAATACATAGGCCTAAAGGAATTCCAAAATACATTACTTGAGTTACATGTTGATCTTTTGTTTTGAAACATTTTGCCAGGATGAGTGACTGCTGAATAAACAAAGAAATCACAGCTATCTGCCAATAGGAGTGCGATGTATGCAGGGATACCAAAGAGCATGTCAAACATCTTTGCGTATGTAGAGAAAATGTTAAATATATACGTGTATTATATAAATATAGATATTGCCCTAATTAATTTACTTATCTCTGTAAAGTATTATTCTCAAACAAATTTTACTGAAGATCTTTTAATATATAAATAAATTTCCTTTTGAGAGAGATTTTCACACTAGAAAGAGAAATTTAACCTTTAACATCAAGTATATAAACAAAGAACAAACCATACTAGTTTTATTTAACATTATGTGAATGTTTTATTTCATTTTCACAAAATATATAATACTTTTATTAAATATAAAAAGCTAGTTTAACTAAAATGCGTGATAAAGGGCAAGTCATATGTGCCCCTTAGTAAAGTGCGCAATAAGGGGTGCAATTGTACACTTTAAGCGAATTCAGACCCCATCAAAAATCACTTCCGGCCTTTAAGCCGACGCCATTACACCTTTAAAGTGCACATGGCTTCCAAGGGCACTTAGACGGACTATTCAGACACGGCCTATGTTGATGTGCTCAACATAATTGGCTAGCTATAAAGTGTGTAGACCTAATTCATTTAACGTAATATTGCTAAGCTTTATTTAAAATGGATTATTCTTAAGGTCTAATAAAATTTAAGTTACTGTCAATTTGAAGTAAGTTTACAGTAGGTTAAGGTATTTCTGAAAATCATCTGTGTATAAGTATAAACACCTAGGTTTTGCTATAATTCTTAAGAACACTTGCTGCACTTTAAGTCTACCATAGCATTTAAATGAAATAAAAATAATTAGTAAAAAATTGTAATTATAAATGCTAATACAGTTACACTAACTCTATCAAAAAGATACAATTCAAACTATATTATAGAATACTAACAGAAATAAATATCAATGAATGAGAAATAATGCCTTTGTTGACTTTTACACTTTTACTAAAACAAGATAGTCATAAATCAGGACGATAAAGAATAGAACCTCCTTGTGGAACAGCTAATACACGAATTGGAGCGCTAAAGTAGCTGGCCGACAAACTAAATATATCCTCTTGGAGCAAGACAGTGTCAAGTACATATTATTTTATTTAGATTTATTTTAACTACTCAAAAATAAGAAAACGCGATAAGGAAAATAAGAGACCATCTAGTAAATGTTGGTGTGTTTATAACCAAATCTAATTCAAGGACAAAGGATAATGAGGGTGAATTCTAAAGATATATGAGTTAAAAGAGAATGCTTTCAATAATTTCAATACTTTATTAATTACATATCATAAAATACAATATTTAAGTTTAATTCAACATGAAACAGAGAACAATTATTTTGCCCATTCATAATCTAGGCAGAGTAAAAAAGTCCACACAAATATTAAAATTTGAGCATTTACCAGTCAAGTACCTACCAAATTTTTTAAATGAAATAAAAATAATTATGGAATTTTTAGTATTATTACACTACTTAATCTTTAAATATGAGTGTCACCTAAGCTCAGTCAGTAGCGTCTATCTACTGAGCTAATTGTCCTTGGTTCAATTAATTGTAGTAAAATAAATAAAGAGTTTAAATACCAACGACATGAAGAATGTAAAACTAGGTGTTTAAATCGCAGTAGAATATTTTTTGCTGAGTTGCTGTGACCTGTTTATCTAGATACTTTGTAGCGTTGATCTCGACGGTTCACTAGACTCTTGAATCAATAGAGCACCCACCTTTTCTTAAAACCAGTCTTATATTTTAGCATTGCGTTTTACCACCTGCTCGGATTATACGCCATGAAACTTATTGAAAAATTAAAATTTCAATTCAGAAATGTTATTAATATAAGCTTATTTCTAATATTAAAAAAAATCTTATTGAAAAAACCTACTTTTTAGCTAAGCCTATGTAGACTATCCCAATATTCTTATTTTAAAGTTGTACATTAACTTAAAAATATTGTATTTAGATTATGATCTAAACAAAACATGAATAGGTTTAGTGTCATGAAAATATTCTTATTTAAAAAAGGACTAAGCAAGTTAATAATATTGGGAAAGTGAGCCCTTTATTATCTTAGCAGCCTGTTTTAAGTTTTTAAAGGAGTTTGAAAAATAACAAATAAAACTATGCAATATGCATTGTCACTTATTAAAATTGACAAGTATTTTTTGATTTGGATATATTTTTAAAGTGATTGAAGATTTATTTCAGGATATCAGACTTTGAAGACAGACATGATATCACCTAGCTCCAGTAACCTGAGTTTGAATGTTAGTATTTAGTTAAAACGAGTGTAATCAGCCAAATCGATTGGCATGAATTGAATAAAAACTTTTTCTTTTATTCACATATTCACACAGGTATTTTATACAGTGACACGTTTCAATCCTAGTACCTTAAAAATGTGATATGTCAACTGTTGTATTCTGGACTATCACTAAGATATACAAATATACAAGATTACATGCACTGAGTAGAGATAAGGTTAAACGGTTACTCCATATCTAACACTGTTCAATTGTAATTACACTAATAAACATCTGACCACACCCACTGTGACCTTCACGTATATTTCCAGTGTAGCCAATCACTCAACAACACATTTCCTCA